>JAKUCV010001396.1:0-10586 GCA_028386065.3 Turnera subulata
AATAAGAATAATGTACAGTAGAAGTTAGGCTACTGTGTGCTGATGACCGGTTGGTTCGAGCGGGAAGTGCCCCTCGGGTTTGCATGCGGGATAGCATGTGATATGCGGATTTGCATATGGGTTTGTAATGACCGGTTCTACCTCCCTCCTTCTACCTCCCCCTTTCTACCTCCCTCTTTCTCTTTGTCTCTCTCTCTCTATAGATATGTTGGGCTTCGTGCCTGATTTTATTTGGGCTTATGCCTGGTTGTCTCATGAGACGGGACCGAGCTCGACGCACACAGTAGGGGGCCCTGAATAATAAATCATAATAAGAAAACTTAACACACAACGGATGGAGAATAATGAACTGTTTGTTTGATTGGCTTGGCATGTTAGTACTGGTTGTCGTATGTTGCTTACTTGTCTTGTTGCTCTTCTTTTCGGACTTGATCTGCACACCTTTATAATTAGATTTATATTGCTCACTGAGTAGGCGACTCACATAATCGCCAACGTTGTTTTTCAGACTTTAGATAGCGTGCAGTCACTTTCCATCCTTCCAGAGTACGGACGTGGTTATCTCAGCAGGTAGCTGTGCTTGATCTCCCGGTTGTATCCATAGAGTCGGCATGCATGTTGTTTTGTTTCTCTTATTTTTACTCCGTTTGTTTCTTCCGCTGCATTGAATTTTTATTGAGATGTCACTATTGATTTTGGATTACATTATCGGCGGGTTGCCGGGTTTATGTATTGATGATGTTTCGGTAGGATGCCGGGTTGTCTTGTGGCTTGCTAAGCCGGATTGTTTTGTTCTTTATGACATCTCGTTTCTATTAAGAATTTTGGATGTTGTTGATATTGGATTTCGTGTCCCAGGTTTCAGGGGTATTTTGATAATTTCCTTTATTTAAGTATTTTATTTGTAAAATTGGGACACTGGTGTTTCAAAAACGGCTTTGATATTCTCCCACAGTAGAAGTCTACTGGATCTTCACAATCATTCCTTCAGGCGATTCTAGATCTACAGAACAGAACCGTTCAATCAAAGCAGCAAAAAAATGATCTCAGCCAGCTAATTGCTTGTTCTGGTGCATCCACAAAACCATTCCGCAGCTAAATCAGAGAGATAGAAGGAAGAGATGGTTAACCGTTCTTCCTCTTGAATGTTATAAAAATCAAAGTATCGTTGAGCCAAAAACACCCATAAGTCTGGATTTGTACCTTCAGAACGAGGAAGTTCCACAGGGGCTGTTTTATGACGACCGATCAGACCGAATCCCGGGGAATCCTTCGCTGGAGCTAACACACCGTGGGACGAAGAAGGACAGATCGGCGAAGCTGCTAGAGGTTGGAGCTTGTCAAGCTTGCCCAGAATGTCCTTTAAAGAACCAACGATACTGTCTACATCTTTCTGCAGCTGAGTGTTACCCTCCTGTGTAGCTTTCACCGATTCCTCCAACAACCAGAAACAAGTATTCTCTGCCATGGAAGCAAAGGGCCAACGAAAGCACCAATGTTATGAAAACTACACACAAAATAAGTCGTGGAAAATATCCCTATAGGAGTAGTTGTTTTTATTGACAGAGAAGCAAATTATAGAAAGGAAAAAGGAATGGAATGGCTTTCCAATCCTAATACAGCTCTCTAAAACAAAAGAAGGGGAGTGAAAAGGAGAAACTTCTTATTCTATTACTAGCCTACCTCTACCAGTATCTCTCTGCCCCTATTTGCAGTAGTGCCAGCTTTCCTCATTCTTCGTATTCTTTGTTATGCTCTGACGTCAATCACCCCAAGGCATAACCGTCAAGCCTTTTGGAAGGAACCGTGTGCGTTTACTCCTCCTAGAGGATACAACTGGTGGTATAGGATTCAACTGGGCCTCATCTCCAACTTCTTGCACTCCATCCAATTGTTGGGCCTGATCGATAGCCTGGTCTTGTTGGTCTTCACTGCTCACAACATATTAATATAGATTCAAGATGCCATTTAATTAGAAACTTCAGTTTGATTTGTTCTCGTATGTGAATGATGTAGAAGAAGGAACGAGGTATCCATTTCAAGCAATCTCTATCATAATAGTAGAAACAACATTGACCCAAAAAGAGTTCTAGACCAGAAGTTATGACTTTTTCCAAATATTGGGGAGTTTTCCCCACATGAAATTTTTACTAATTTTTAAATTTTGGAATAGGACTGTAGACATATACTACCCTTTAAACCATACTAAAATATGAAAATAGTAAAAAGAAATTGACCAAAACGAGTTCCGAATGAAAATTTATGGCCCTTTCAATTTTCTGCACTTTTCCCTAAGTGTTAGTACATAGGTTTTTTTGCTAATTTTTTAACTTTTGAAATAAGATTGGAGTCTCACACTGTCCTTTATTATGTTGAATTATGAAGGTCGAAAAAAAATTGACCCAAAACAGGTTTTAGACGAGAAGTTATTGCCTAATTTAAAACTTGGGCAGTTTTTTTGCAGGGGGTTAGTATAAGAGGCTTTTACTAATTTTCAAATTTCAGACATGATTGAAGAGTCATTATATCCTTTGGGCCATGTTCAAATATGAAAGTGGAGAAAAAACTGACCGAAAAGTTATGGCCTAGTTCATTTTTTTTTTTGCAGTTTTTCCCAGGATCAATATATGTGTTTTTTTTCCTAATTTTTTAAATTTCGAAACAAGATTTGAGTCTCATACAATCCTTTAAACCATGTTTAGGTATGAAAGTGGAAAAAAAACTTTGGCCCCAAAACGAATTCCAGACGAAAAATCGAAGACCTAGTGGTTAGTACGCAATCCTTTTGCTAATTTTTTAAATTTCGAAGCAAGATTGAAGTCTCATACTATCCTTTAGATCTTGTTCAAAAATGAATGTGAAAATTTTTTTTTACCGAGAACGAGTTCCGGACGAGAAGTTATAGCCCTTTTCTAATTTTCTACAGTTTTCCGTAGGGGTTAGTACACACTAATTTTTTTTTGCTAAATTTTTAAATTTTGAAACAAGAATCATGTCTCATAGTGTTCTTTTGATCATGTTCAAATATGAAAATGGAGAAAAATTAGACTCAAAAAGAGTTCCGGAGGAGAAGTTATATACGTTTTCAAATTTTTGATAGTTTTCCCGAGTGATTAGTACGTACACGGGATTTTTGCTAATTTTTTAAATTTCGAGAAAAGAACAGAGTCTATCCATTAGACCATGTTCAACAATGAAAGTAAGAAAAATTTGACCCAAAACAAGTTTCGAACGAGAAGTTATGGCCAATTTCAAGTTCTCTAGAGTTTTCCCTAAGGTTAGTTCACGAGTTCTTTTTGCTACCTTTTTAAATTTTGGAACAAGAATGAAGACTCATACAACCTTTAAATCATGTTCAGACATGAAAAAAAAAATGACCCAATATGAGTTCCAGACGAGAAGTTATGGCCCTTTTTAGATGATCGATACTTTTCGTTAGGGGTTAGTATACGGATTTTTTTGCTAGTTTTTAGATCCTGTTCAAACATGGAAGTGAAAAATAATATCCCACAACGAGTTTTGGATGAAAAATTATGGCCCTTTGCTAAATTTACCCAAAAAAGTGGGGGGGGGGGGGGGTTTGGATTAGCTAATAGAGAAGAACGGTAAATTTGGTAACTCTTTTCGCACCAAATTGCAACTCAGACAGGGTTCTATTTTGTAACTGAAATCGCACCAAAATCTGAAAAAGTAATGAATGATCAAGTGCGAAAATGAAAAGAAATCCACACAAAAGAGACAACACAAAGACTTAGAGTGGTTCCCCCTAAATCCTATTGGTACATCCACTACTCAAGGCTCCCCCTTGAGATTTCAAAAATTCACTATGTGACTTCTTCCAAGGTGAAGTCCAACTTCTTACAACTACGCTTTTTCAAAGGATTAAGCTCAAACCTTTACAAGAGTTTTCCCAAGGCTCATTCTCTATCCTAGACTTTTACAAAGACTAAACTCAAACCTATACAACAGTTTTCTAAGGCTCACTCTCTAACCTATACCCAAAGCTTTTTCAAAGGCTCAAGCTTCAAACCTATTCACCTTAACTAAAATTTTCCCAATCCAACTCAAGGTATGATTTTCAAGCAACCCAAAGAGTGACTCACTCTTTCTGGACACAATTCAGCCCAAAGATATCCCAAAGGTACTAATCTCAAGGAGAAAGAAAAAAAAAACCCTTTAACAATATCAACAATCAAGCTTTAATCTCTCAATGGTGTAAGTACCTAAGCAAGCTTCAAGAGGGTGTGAAATAAAGTTGTAATGGATTGCCTTAAGTCATTTTCTTGAAGGAAATGGCTTATATATGATGTACTCAAAGGCTCCCAACGGATCTATTGAAGAGTGGGACAAAAGAAAGCCTTTTTCAAAAAGAAGACTTGAGATATGGTGAGAAATGACTTACAAAACTTAGTTTCCAAAGCACCATCTTCTAGAACCCTTTCTTCACAACTTGGCACTCTAATAAGATAGAAAAACAGCCACAATATTTGATTGTACTTTCATCCTTTAACCCATTAAGGGGTTATTATTGTGTCTTGGGTCTTCTAAAACGACAAGAAACGTCCATATAACCTTTGCCCTTTTAGCCTTGAAGTTTCAAAAAAGTTGTTGGTGTGTAAGACATAAGGTCTTGAAGAGAATGAGTAGAACATTTAAAGGAAGAAGACAACAAGTACAAGAAGTCGTAATATAAGACAAGCTATTCCCTCTCACTTTCATTAATTAAAACAACACAGCATTAAGGGAATGGTGGACCTTTTAAAAGAATTGGTCCAAGATGTAGTAATATAAGATAGCCCAACAACAATGAAAGCCCAATAATAGTTAAGTGGGAATATATAAAAAGAACGTGGGCAAATGAGAATGTAAATGGCCCAACAAGAAAGTACAACCCATACATAATGTGGTCTGAAAAGATGAATACGGGCCCAACAATTTTCAACAATTTTATAAACAATCTATCCTGTTGGAAAAGTGTGATTATGCTAATTTTGACAATCAACAAAAAATAAATTACTTCAAACTAATATTGTCCAAATTCATTCTTAACTACAGTTATGGCCTATTTCAATTTTTTTGCAGTCCGTAGGGATTAGTGCACAGGCTTTTAGTTAATTTTTAAAATTGCGAAACAAGATTGGAGTCTCATACTATCTTTTACATCATGTTACAATATGAAAATGGAAAAATATTTAACCTAAAACGAGTTCCGGAAGAAAAATTATGGCCTTTTATAAATTTTTGATACTTTTCCTATGGGTTAGTACACGGATCTTTTTCTAATTCTTAAAGGATTAATGACTTGTTTCATCCTTGTGCTGGGCTCCTAAGTTGGAATTCATCCCTGTGTTAGATTTTGCCTTCTTTTCATCCCTCTGTTCTCCTTACTTGGCCTACTTTGGTCCCTGTCGTTGGAATCTAGTAGAAAATGCTGATGTGGCTAGTTTTCCGGCACCACGTCAGCATATGTGGAAGCCACATGTCAGATCGAACCAACAAATGGAACTGAATCGACCAAACCGGTTCGCCCATCCAAAAAACCCATTTTGCCAATCCGGTGGGGGCCTGAAATTTTTCTATTTTTTTAAAATTAATTTCTTTAAAACCTTTCATTGAATTAAAAAATCAATAATAACTTATAATATTGAATTTCTTTAACATTTTCATTTAATTAAAAATTTTTTCAAAAAATAATAGTAAATTAATTAAAATAATTTTTAATTTAATGAATTTTTTTTAAAAAAATAAATTATTATAAGTTATTATTTAATTAGTACAATTTATTATTTTATTTATGAAAAGAATTTTTAATTTAATAAAAGGTGTTTAAGAAATTAATTTTAGGAAAAAAATGGACAAATTTAGGTCCCCAACGGATTAGCAAAATGGGTTTTTGGATGGGCAAACCGGTTGGGTCGAGTCGGTTTAATTTGTTGGTTCTGTTAGCCCAGATAGGCCTGAGGGGGGGGGGGGGGGGGGGGGGGGGGGGGGGGGGAGGGGGTGGTGAATCAGGCTACCCCTTAATCGCGGTTGGTTTCTGAAAAACCAAATGGTTTCTTCACAAACCACTCACTCGCAGAACTGACAGTAATCACAAGCAGAATTATAAGAGAGCAGAGGGAAGAAAGAATATGACACAGTGATTTTAGAATAGTTCCCCCTCACCAGGTACTCCACTACCTAAAGGACCCTCCTTTAGGATTTCAAACCCTCACTAACTTAGGCTTTTGCGGGATCAGCCTCAACCTATTACAGAAACCAAGCTTTTGCAGGCTAAGCTCAAACCTTTACACACACAAGCTTTTACAGGCTAAGCTCTAACCTTTACAAGTTTTTCCCAGGCTAAACTCTAACCTTTACTCAAATCAAAACCCTGATTTGAGGACCCAACAATAGTCTTGCCTAAATACTCTACCCTTTGTAAGGACTTGGAGAACAAGAATAAGCACAAATTCAAAGCTCTCAAGAACAGCAAGAGCACAGCAGGTATAAGCTCAAGAATCAACTCAATAGCATGTTTTCAAAATGGCTGGGTTAAAGAAGAAAGATATGCAATGACCTTTCTTATATAGTGCTTGAGTTGGTGGGGGTAGGTGTGATATTTTTTCTCTTCCTCCAACGGCTACAATCTCCCATGAAGCTCCAGATCAGACCTTGATGCTCTGCAGGATGCTGCTGCTTCATTTTGAGGAAGTCCACTCTCCATTTGCCTTCATTATACAAAGACTTTCTATTTTTGGCAATTCGGACCACAAAGTTGGACCACATGGTCCCCTTCACATAATTGATCAAAGAGAGATGAGAGATAAAGGTTGAAGTCTTCTCTCCAGTGTTGGACCATTTTCTCTGCCCGTTGGAGTAGTTGGGAGTTGGCCTTAATTGTTGTATGGACCATTGGGACCACTTGGCCACTTGCAGCTGGGACCACGATGTTGTCAGATAGGTGTGGTTTCTTCTGAAACCAAGCTGAAAACCAAGCTGCAAGAAGACTCAACACAAGTATATATGGCAAACATCTAATCCAGTTTGTTAGTCATCAAAATCATAATATACCAACACACTAAATATGGTTAGTTATGGATTAACACTAATTAAAATATTAGACCCATGTTTAGGCTAACAATCTCCCCCTTTTTGATGATGACAAACATTGTGTTGATCTCTGCAAAACTGGGGTTAGTAAAAATAGCACTTCATATAAGCACACTTCCCATGCTTGAATACTCCCCCTATAATAAATACTTTTGTGCATTAAGCACCATTGGCTTATTCAACTTAGCCAAAAACCTCCCCTTGCTTATAACACCAATCATCTAGCATACATTGACAACAACAGAGTAGCACAATCATAATAATCAACAGTAATTATCCATAATGTATGCTTAATAGTGTTGGATTCCAGAGTCCAACCAACCAACAATTTTCTCCCCCTTTTGGCATCAACAAAATATAAGAAGGACAAAGGGTAGAAATAGTAGGCATATTATAAGAAAAGGAACACAAACATAAGATTCAAATACCGAACATCCGAAATATGAGCAGAACTGAAATTAAAGTCATTGTGTAGAAAGGAAACACAAGAACCAAACATAAAAACCAACATAAGAACCATAATAAGAACCATAATAGGAACCATGCTAAAAACCATGAAGAACACAAAATGCGATGCATGTCACTGTTGAGGCATCACTCATCATCAGTATCAGACTCAAGAAGAGAGACAATCTGGTCCAGAGAGTCCATCACTTTATCCTAAGATCATTAATTTGCTCCTGGATGTCCTCTTTTGGTGTCTCAGTTGTCTTAGTAGAAGCAACAGCTTCTTTGCTTACTTTCAGCAGAGTTGCCATCAAACCTTGTTCAACCTCTTCGTGCTCTTGTTGTGGCAGATTGAGATCAACAGTGTGCATCTGTTCTGGTGGTGGCATAGATATGGTAGGAGAAACCACTACTGAAACCACCTCTGGAACCATTTTAGCAGCTACATCAAAAAAGAACAAGTTGGTCTTATTACCAACTTCTTGATCAGCCTTTTCTTTAGCATCTGACTGGTCAACTCCCTCACGCAATGCCCTTCGGTAGGAGTCCTCTTCTTTCATAGAAGGTTCATTGATGAAGCTCTATGGAAGGGTCTGATCTTTGATGAGAAAGTCTGAGATCATGTCCCCAAACTCTTCTCTTTTCTTCTCATAGTATAGCTTTAAATCATGACCAGGTGGAGGTACTGAACCCTTAACAAACATATCAATCATAGAGCTGACTAGGCTAGGTGTAAATATAGGTGTTTCTTCTGTGAGTATAGAGGATTTACTAGTACTAGGCTTTTCAACAGGTGTATGTTGAGTAGGGTTGGTTTTCTCATGAGCAACAGGTAAAGGTTTGTAAAAACTGATAGGATCTGGACACAGCACATCAGAATAGAGTATATTACCCGATTGAGAAGCTTTGAGCCAAGACAATGTGGAAGTTCCTTCAAGAATAGTGCTCTTCTCTATGGTTGGCCAAGGCTCTTGATCAAGCCAAACCTTTCCAGATATCTTATGAACTTCATGCTTTTCCCAAGCCTCTTTGAACTTCTCAGACCTTTTAGCACTTGCAACCCCAGATTGGTTGGTGAGTTTAGGAGCACTGGCTTCTTCCATTGATTTCAGTTCAAGCACCATTTTGAGGTGTGCAAGCTTTTTGAGGTGTGCAAGCTTGGCAGCCTCAATCTCTTCTCGACTTTGTGGTTTTGATTCGGAAGTGTTGGATGAGGAGGAAGTTTGTTCATAAACATTCTTCTTAGACTTGGCTGTTTTGGTGTTTCGTTTCCTCATCTTGCAAGTGTTCGGATTTGATAGCAACTCAGGTTTGGAATAGAGAAGGAGTTTTAAGGATATAGTTTTGAGTCAATAGAAGTTATGTTAATGAAGAAGAGTGAGTGGGGTATAGAAGAAGTGGATGTAATTGGTTAAGGGAAGTGGATTATTGGAGAGAGAGTGGCAAAGGAAACGGAACAGATCACAGGTGGAAGTAACGGTCAAATGCATTTACTTCTCCCCCCACCTTTTCAGCTTTTGTCCGGTATGACCCACCGTGGTCCCCAACTGTTTGAAGCTTTTGGACCACTTTGACCTTTATCTTATACCAGCAAAGATCCTGTGATAACCCCACCAGATATCATCATTTTGACTTTCCCAAAGTACTCAGATTTGCTCTCCCAACTTGCCAAGATGCCATTGTCCGTTGGGTAATAACTGCTGGACATTTGGTTTTTCCCTAAAACCAAGTTACCTTCTGTTCACAAACTGAAAGCTTCCTAGGCGCCCAAAATTCAAATTATTTTCATTTGAATCCATCAGAGTCCTTCTGATTTAGAATTCCTGCCTGAAGAGATGTTTTTGTCCATTGGATAATGACTGCAGAATATTTTGTTTCTCCAAAGATCAAGAATATCCATTCTTCCATTTGCCTTAACTGATGATCATAATGCCTCAAGATATTTCCTCATATGCCAGAATGTAATGTGAACGTGTGTGTATGAGGTGTAATGAATGCAATAAGACTAATATGGTCATGTATGCACATAATAAGAGGATGCATGGTTTGTTCAAAGACCAAGTATAAAACCAAGTATAGAAACCACGCATAAAACCAAGTATCAAACCAAGTAAGCATAAGAGTCAAGGTAAGTTACACATTCCAAGTTCAAGTCTGATCTTGGTGAATTGATCCTCTTTGAGTGGCTTTGTAAAGATATCAGCAAGCTGATATTCCAAGTTTAAGTCTGATCTTGGTGAATTGATCCTCTTTGAGTGGCTTTGTAAAGATATCAGCAAGCTGATTTTCAGTCTTCACGAATTCAATTGCCACATCCTTCTTCAACACATGATCTCGGATAAAATGATGCCTCACTTCAATGTGCTTGGTCCGAGAGTGTTGTACAGGATTCTTGGTCAGATTAATAGCACTAGAGCTGTCACAATAGATTGGCACACAATTAAATGTTAGTCTATAATCACTTAAAGTCTGTTTCATCCATAGGACTTGTGCACAACAAGCTCCTGCTGCAACATATTCAGCCTCAGTGGTTGAGGTTGCAACAGAATTTTGCTTTTTGCTTGACCAAGACACAAGAGACTGCCCAAGTAATTTGGCATGTCCCACTTGTGCTTTTTCGATCTAATGTGCACCCTGTAAAATCTACATCTGAATAACTTGTTAGCTCAAAATTGCTGACTTTAGGATACCATAAACCAAGAGAGGATGTTCCCTTAAGATACTTGAATATGCGCTTAATTGCTTTAAGGTGAGACTCTTTAGGGCATGATTGAAATCTTGCACATAAACATACACTGAACATTATTTCAGGTCTTGTTACAGTGAGATAAAGAAGACTACCTATCATGCCTCTGTACATCTTTATATCAACATCCTTACCATGTTCATCCATGTCAAGTTTGGTGGATGTGCTCATAGGGGTGGCACTAGGCTTGGTTTCACTCAAACCAAAGCGCTTCAACAACTCCCAAGTGTACTTAGCTTGATTAATGAAAATACCACCATCAAGCTACTTAACTTGGAATCCTAGAAAGTAATTTAGCTTA
>JAKUCV010001396.1:11235-24558 GCA_028386065.3 Turnera subulata
TTATAGACTCGATATGCTTTACTAGTTAGAGAGTATCCAAGAAATATACCATCATCAGATTTAGCCTCAAATTTATCAAGATTGTCCTTAGTATTGAGAATGTAGCATTTAGACCCAAATACTTTAAAATAACCAATGCTTGGTTTCTTATCAAACCAAATCTCATAGGGAGTCTTTTCAATCAAAGGACGTAATGATACTCTATTCAAAATGTAACAAGCTGTGTTTACACCCTCTGCCCAGAAGTAGGTAGGTAACTTATGCTCATTAAGTATAGTTCTAGCCATTTCTTACAAAGTTCGATTCTTCCTTTCAACAACCCCATTTTTTTTTAGGTGTTCTAGGAGTCGAAAAGGTGTGTTCAATGCCACTTTGCTCACAGAAGTGTTTAAATACAAGATTATCAAATTCTCCACCATGATCACTTCTTATTTTTGAAATCTTGTAGCCTTTTTCATTTTGTAGACGCCTAACAAGAGTACCAAATTCATAGCATGTATGATCTTTTTGTGCAAGAAATAATACCCATGTATACCTTGAATAATCATCCACAATCACAAATACATAACTCTTACCACCTAGACTTACTGTTCTTATAGGTCCAAACAAGTCAATATGCAATAGTTCAAGGGGCCTAGATGTAGAAATAGTATGCTTAGGTTTAAAGGAACTTTTAACCTTTTTCCAAGCTGACAGGCTCTGCATATGGTTTCTTTCTCATACTTGAGCTTAGGTAGACCTCTTACCAACTCCTTTTTGGACAAATTTGAGATGAGCTCCAAATTTGCATGGCCAAGCCTTCTGTGCCAAAGGGTTGGTGTCTCTGTTCTTGCACTTAAACACTTGAACTCAGGGTCAGAAACATTGCATAAGTTTATAGAATATATGTTGCCTTTTTTGTTGCCAACAAAAACCACTTGGTTTTTGTCTTAAACCAAACATCTAAAAGTTTCAAAAACAACCCTATATCCTTTATCACATAACTGGCTAATACTTAGCAGATTATACTTCAGATTATCATCAAATAAAACATGCTCAATAACAGGGTTAGAATTAACATTACCAAGACCAAGGATTTTCCCTTTTGACTTATCACCAAAAGTTACATTACCTCGGTCCTTCTCAGTTAGGGATGAGAACATTGATAAGTCTCCCGTCATATGCCTTGAACACCCACTGCCAAGATCCATTCATCCTTAGTATCCTGTCAATATGATCAAGCTTTAGGTACCCAAACAAACTTGGGTCCTTCAGGGTTAGGCTTGGTTCCTTTCGGAACCCACACATACTTCACATTACTGTTTCTCTTCTTAAACCAACAAGTTCTAATACCATGACCAGCTTTACCACAGCAATAGCATGTAATATGAGATGCATTGACTCCATGTGAATACATATGATAGTTTCTCCTAGGTGGCATGTTTGTCCTAGGTGTATATTGTTTTCCAGACCTAGTTCGAACGAATGGCACATACTGATTTGGTTTGTTAAAAACAACACTGGAATCCTTTGGTTTGTATGCCTTGTTAGGAGATCCGTGTCTATATTGCATTCTGGATCCTATCTTAGCATTCTTAGCAGTCTGATATTGTTTGTTAGCATACACATAAGTAGCTACAGGCACATCAGATCCCGCCTTGACAAAATGCACAAAAGTGTTTGGTTTTTCAAAAACCACATGTGTAGCCCCTATTCCTTCTTTCTGCACAGAGTGTCTTTGCTGTCCTAACAATATATTTAGATTTTCAGTTCCACTGGTGAATTTCTCAAGAGACTATTTAAGATCTCTAACTTCCTCTTTAAGCTTACTATTCTCCATGACCAACAACTCACTATTAGCATTACTAGAAGCATTTAATTTTTCTAGTTCACTATGAGCAACTTTTTCAGCTTTTAGAGTTTCATATGACCTACAAACTTCAGTATGAGCAGTATCAAGCTTTTTATATGCATTTTTATGTGCATCAGCATCATATTCAAGTAAATCAATACGTTTCTTATATGCTTTGTTCTTTTTAAGAACTTCCTTATATCTATCATGCAATTCAGCAAAAGCATCTTGTAATTCATCAAAAGTAAAGTCAGGTGAGTCATCTACCTCAGAATCTTCTTGAGCTATGAGACACAAGTTTGCATCCTCTTCTGCCTCAGAATCACTTGAAGAATCTGAGTCATCCCAAGCAAACATGACCTTCTTCCCTTTGATTTTTGAAGAATCATATCTGTTCTTCTTTTGGTAGGGACACTCTGATTTGATGTGACCAGGGCGGTTGCAACCAAAGCATGTCAGGGGGTCCCTTTTTGGCTCATCAATCTTTACACTTTTAGGACTTCTTCCCTTGAGTTGCTTCTTCTTGAAGTATTTTACAAATCTCTTTGTAAGGAGTGCAACATCTGAATCACTATCATCATCAGAATCTTAGGATTTTAAGGCCAGGTCCTTCTTCTTTGCTTCATTGGTTTCAAGCTTGGAACTATGCACTATAAGCTTGCCAATCAGTTCATCATAGGTGAGAGTGTTCAAGTTCTGAGCTTCTTCTATGGCAGTAACCTTGGGCTCCCATTCCTTAGGTAGAGACCTAAGTACCTTTGCAACCTTCTCTCTGTGTGTAATAACCTTCCCAAGAGTTGCAAGACTGTTGCACATAATTGTAAAGCGAGTATCCATCTCCTGTATGGTTTCACCAGAAACCATCTGAAACAGTTCATAGTCCCTCATGAGATGATTGAGCCTTGACTCCTTCACTTGGTTTGTGCCTTCATGAGTGACACATAGAAGCCTCCAGATCTCATAGGTAGTTTCACAAGATCTGACTCTTTGAAACTCACTCTCACTTATTCCACAAAGAAGCACATTCTTGGCTTGAGCATCAAGTTTAGCCTTTTTGAGCTCCTCTTCTGACCAGAACTGCATATCCCTTAGTGGTATGGCATAAGGATTCTGGACTATGTTCCACATCTCCAGATCTTTGCCTTCAAGGAAGATCTTCATTCTGAACTTCCAGTAATCAAAGTTTGCACCATCGAAGTAGGATCCTTTGCTGATGCTATTACTCTCATAAGCCATGATCTTTGCCTCTGGATGTTACTCCTTGTACTGAGGATGTGGCTCCGCTACCAATTGTTAGCCCAGATAGGCCTGAGGGGGGGGAGGAGGGGGGGTTGAATCAGGCTACCCCTTAATCGCGGTTGGTTTCTGGTTTGGTTTCTGAAAAACCAAATGGTTTCTTCACAAACCACTCACTCGTAGAACTGACAGTAATCACAAGCAGAATTATAAGAGAGCAGAGGGAAGAGAGAATATGACACAGTGATTTTAGAGTGGTTCCCCCTCACCAGGTACTCCACTACCTAAAGGACCCTCCTTTAGGATTTCAAACCCTCACTAACTTAGGCTTTTGCGGGATCAGCCTCAACCTATTACAGAAACCAAGCTTTTGCAGGCTAAGCTCAAACCTTTACACACACAAGCTTTTACAGGCTAAGTTCTAACCTTTACAAGTTTTTCCCAGGCTAACCTCTAACCTTTACTCAAATCAAAACCCTGATTTGAGGACCCAGCAATACTACACTAGTCTTGCCTAAATACTCTATCCTTTGTAAGGACTTGGAGAACAAGATTAAGCACAAATTCAAAGCTCTCAAGAACAGCAAGAACACAGCAGGTATAAGCTCAAGAATCAACTCAATAGCACGTTTTCAAAATGGTTGGGTTAAGGAAGAAAGATATGCAATGGCCTTCCTTATATAGTGCTTGAGTTGGTGGGGGTAGGTGAGATATTTTTTCTCTTCCTCCAACGGCTACAATCTCCCATGAAGCTCCAGATCAGACCTTGATGCTCTGCAGGATGCTGCTGCTTCATTTTAAGGAAGTCCACTCTCCATTTGCCTTCATTATACAAAGACTTTCCATTTTTGGCAATTCGGACCACAAAGTTGGACCACATGGTCCCCTTCACATAATTGATCAAAGAGAGATGAGAGATAAAGGTTGAAGCCTTCTCTCCAGTGTTGGACCATTTTCTTTGCCCGTTGGAGTAGTTGGGAGTTGGCCTTAATTGCTGTATGGACCATTAGGACCACTTGGCCACTTGCAGCTGGGACCACGATGTTGTCAGATAGGTGTGGTTTCTTCTGAAACCAAGCTGAAAACCAAGCTGCAAGAAGACTCAACACAAGTATATATGGCAAACATCTAATCCAATTTGTTAGTCATCAAAATCATAATATACCAACACACTAAACATGGTTAGTTATGGATTAACACTAATTAAAATATAAGACCCACGTTTAGGCTAACAGGTTCGACCTGACATGTGGCTTCCACATATGCTGATGTGGCGCTAAAAAACTTGCACGTCATTATTTCCCGCCGGATTCCAGCGAGAGGGACCAAAGTAGGCCAACTAGGAAGAACATAGGGATGAAAAGAAGCCAAAATCTAACAGAAGGATGAATTCCAACTTTAAGCCCAACCCAACACAGGGATGAAACAAGTTTTTGATCAAATTTTAAATTTTAGGACAAGATTGGAGACTCATACTATCTTTTAGACCATGTTAAAATATGAGAAGTGGAAAAAAAATTTACCCAAACCAGTGGTGGGGGATTTTGAATTAGCTAATAGAGTAGAACAATAAATTTCGTAACTCTTTTCGCACCAAATTGTAACTACGACAAGGTTGTATTTTGTAAGTGAAATCGCACCAAAATCTGAAAAAGTAATGAATGATCAAGTGCGAAAATAAAAAGCAATCTACACAAAAGAGACAACACAAAGATTTAGAGTGGTTCCCCCTAAATCCTATGGGTAAATCCACTACTCATGGCACCCCCTTGAGATTTCAAAAATTTACTATGTGACTTCTTCCAAGGTGAAGTCCAACCTCTTACAACCACGCTTTTTCAAACGATTAAGCTCAAACCTTTACAAGAGTTTTCCCAAGGCTCACTCTCTATCCTAGCCTTTTACAAAGACTAAACCCAAACCTATACAAGAGTTTTCTAAGGCTCACTCTCTAACTTATACCCAAAGCTTTTTCAAAGGCTCAAGCTTCAAACCTATTCACCTTAAGTAAAATTTCCCCAATCCTACTCAAGATATGATTTTCAAACAACCCAAAGAGTGACTCACTCTTTGTGGACACAATTCAGCCCAAAGATATCCCAAAGGTACTAAGCTCAAGAAGAAAGAAAAAAACCCTTTAACAATATCAACAATCAAGCTTTATTCTCTCAATGGTGTAAGCTCCTAAGCAAGCATCAAGAGGGTGTGAAATAAAGTTGTAATGGCTTGCCTTAATTCGTTTTCTTGAAGGAAATGGCTTATATACGGTGTACTCAAATGCTCCCAACGGATCTATTGATGAGCTAGTGGGACAAAAGAGATTCTTTTTCAAAAAGATGACTTGAGATATGGTATGAAATGACTTACAAAACTTACTTCCCAAAACACTAAATCTTCAAAATGCCTCTTTGATGCTCTTGTGCCTTCTAGAATGCTTTCTACATAACTTGGCACTCTAATAGGATAGAAAAACAGCCACAACTTTTGATTGATGGAAATTTTGAGGTTCTCTTCATCTTCCTCTTATGTGTGTACACTTAGAAGTGTACTTTCATCCTTTAACCCATTAAGGGGTTATTATTGTGTCTTGGGTCTTCTAAAATGACAAGAAAATATCCATATAACGTTTGCCCTTTTAGCCTTGAAGTTTCAGAATAGTTGGTGTCTAAGGGGTTATTATTGTGTGTACTTTCATCCTTTAATGTGTGTCTTGGGTGTATACTTAGAAGTGTACTTTCATCTTTAACCCATTAAGGGGTTATTATTGTGTCTTGGGTCTTTTAAAAAGATAAGAAAACGTCCATATAACGTTTTCCCTTTTAGCCTTGAAGTTTCTGAATAGTTGGTGTCTAAGAGATAAGGTCTTGAAGAGAATGAGTAGAACATTAAAAGGAAGAAGACAACAAGTAAGACAAGCTATTTCCTCCCACTTTCACTAATTAGGGTAATTCCGTCTTTTCACTTATTTCGGGGTCCCCGCGGGTCGGGGGGAGCACTCCCCGCCCCCATTTCCAAATTCCCCACGGGGCTAAAACGTCCCCCGTCCCCGTCCCCGCGGGGGTAAAATTACCCCCATCCCCGTTCCCCATTCGGGGATTCCCCACGGGTTCCCCGTTAACAGACATCCATTGCCATCCCTAAACACAGCATTAAGGGAATGGTGGACTTTTTAAAAGAATTGGTCCAAGATGTAGTAATATAAGATAGCCCAACAACAATGAGAGCCCAATAATAATTAAGTGGGAATATATAAAAAAACGTGGGCAAAAGAGAATGTAAATGGCCCAACAAGAAAGTACAACCCAAACATAATATGGTCTGAAAAGATGAATACGGGCCCAACAAGTTTCAACAATTTTATAAACAATCTATGGTGTTGGAAAAGTATGATTATGGTAATTTTGACAGTCAACCAAAAATAAATTACTTCAAACAAATATTCTCCAAATTCATTCTTAACTACAGTTATGGCCGGTTTTAATTTTTTTGCAGTTTTCCGTAGGGGTTAGTGCACAGGCTTTAAGTTATTTTTTAAAATTGCGAAACAGGATTGGAGCCTCATACTATCTTTTAGATCATGTTACAATATGAAAATGGAAAAAAATTTTACCTAAAACGAGATCCGGAAGAAAAATTATGGCCTTTTATAAATTTTCGATACTTTTCCTAGGGGTTAGTACACGGGTCTTTTACTAATTCTTAAAGGATTAATGATTAGTTTCATCCTTATGTTGGGCTACTAAGTTGTAATTCTTCCCTGTGTTAGATTTTGCCTTCTTTTCATCCCTCTATTCTCCTTAGTTGGCATACTTTGGTCCCTGTCGCTGGAATCCGGTGGAAAATGCTGACGTGGCTAATTTTCCGGTGCCACGTCAGCATATCTGGAAGCCACATGTCAGGTCGAACAAAAAAATTGAACTGACTCGACCCAACCGGTTCGCCCATCCAAAAAACCCATTTTGCTAATCCGGTGGGGGCTTGAAATTTGTCTATTTTTTTTCTAAAATTAATTTCTTTAAAACCTTTCATTGAATTAAAAAAAATTCAATAATTACTTAGAATATTTAATTTCTCTAAAATTTTTATTGAATTAAAAATTATTTCAAAAAATAATAATAAATTAATTAAATAATTTTTAATTTAATGAAAAAATTTTTTAAAATAAATTACTATAAATTATTATTTAATTAGTATAATTCATTATTTTATTTTTGAAAAGAATTTTTAATTTAATAGAAGGTGCTTAAGAAATTTATTTTAGGGAAAAAAATGGACAAATTTGGGCCCCCAACGGATTAGCAAAATGGGTTTTTGGGTGGGCAAACCGGTTGGGTCGAGTTGGTTCAATTTGTTGGTTCGACCTGACATGTGATTTCCACATATGCTGACGTGGCGCTGAAAAACTTGCCATGTCATTATTTCCCACCGGATTCCGGCGAGAGGGACCAAGGTAGGCCAACTAGGGAGAACAGAAAGATGAAAAAAAGCCAAAATCTAACAGAAGGAAGAATTCCAACTTTAAGCCCAACCCAACACAGGGATGAAACAAGTTTTTGATCCAATTTTAAATTTCGGGACTAGACTGGAGACTCATACTATCTTTTAGACCATGTTAAAATGTGAGAAGTGGAAAAAAAAATTTACCCAAAGCAGTGGTTGGGGGTTTTGAATTAGCTAATAGAGTAGAACGGTAAATTTCGTAACTCTTTTCGCACCAAATTGAAACTACGACAAGGTTGTATTTTGTAACTGAAATCGCACCAAAATCTGTAAAAGTAATGAATGATCAAGTGCGAAAATAAAAAGCAATCCACACAAAAGAGACAACACAAAGATTTAGAGTGGTTCCCCCTAAATCCTATGGATACATCCACTACTCAAGGCTCCTCCTTGAGATTTCAAAAATTTACTATGTGACTTCTTCCAAGGTGAAGTCCAACCTCTTACAACTATGCTTTTTCAAAGGATTAAGCTCAAACCTTTACAAGAGTTTTCCCAAGGCTCACTCTCTATCTTAGCCTTTTACAAAGACTAAACCCAAACCTATATAAGAGTTTTCCAAGGCTCACTCTCTAACCTATACCCAAAGCTTTTTCAAAGGCTCAAGCTTCAAACCTATTCACCTTGACTAAAATTTTCCGAATCCTACTCAAGGTATGATTTTCAAACAACCCATAGAGTGACTCACTCTTTGTGGACACAATTCAGCCCAAAGATATCCCAAAGGTACTAAGCTCAAGAACAAAGTAAAAAAACCCTTTAACAATATCAACAATCAAGCTTTAATCTCTCAATGGTGTAACCACCTAAGCAAGCTTCAAGAGGGTGTGAAATAAAGATGTAATGGCTTGCCTTAAGTCATTTTCTTGAAGGAAATGGCTTATATATGATGTACTCAAAGGCTCCCAACGGATCTATTGAAGAGTGGGACATAAGAGAGCCTTTTTCAAAAAGAAGACTTGAGATATGGTGGGAAATGACTTACAAAACTTACTTCTCAAAACACCAAATCTTTAAAATGCCTCTTTGATGCTCTTGTGCCTTCTAGAATCCTTTCTTCACAACTTGACACTCTAATAGGATAGAAAAACAGGCACAATATTTGATTGGTGGAAGTTTTGAGGTCCTCTTAATCTTCTTCTCATGTGTATACAAGATGAATTTAGTGATAGGGGTGGAATATTAGGCTTCGATTCCCCCTAGCCCAAGATCATTTGATAGTTAGAGGAGTACTTTCATCCCTTAACCCATTAAGGGATTATTATTGTGTCTTGGGTCTTCTAAAAAGACAAGAAAACGTCCATATAACATTTGCCCTTTTAGCCTTGAAGTTTCAGAGAAGTTGGTGTCTAAGAGATAAGGTCTTGAAGAGAATGAGTAGAACATTTAAAGGAAGAAGACAACAAGTACAAGAAGTCGTAATATAAGACAAGCTATTCCCTTCCACTTTCATTAATTAAAACAACAAAGCATTAAGGGAATGGTAGACTTTTTAAAAGAATTGGTCCAAGATTTAGTAATATAAGATAGCCCAACAACAATGAAAGCCCAATAATAAGTAAGAGGGAATATATAAAAAACGTGGGCAAAAGAATGTAAATGGCCCAACAAGAAAGTACAACCCAAACATAATGTGGTCTGAAAAGATGAATACGGGCCCAACAATTTTCAACAATTTTATAAACAATCTATGGTGTTGGAAAAGTGTGATTATGGTAATTTTGACAGTCAACCAAAAATAAATTACTTCAAACAAATATTCTCCAAATTCATTCCTAACTATAGTTATGGCCGGTTTCAATTTTTTTGTAGTTTTCCGTAGGGGTTAGTGCACAGGCTTTTAGTTAATTTTTAAAATTGCGAAACAGGATTGGAGTCTTATACTATCTTTTAGATCATGTTACAATATGAAATGGAAAAAAATTTAACATAAAACGAGTTCCGGGAGAAAAATTATGGCCTTTTATAAATTTTCGATACTTTTCCTAGGGGTTAGTACACGGATCTTTTGCTAATTCTTAAAGTATTAATGATTTGTGTCATCCTTGTGTTGGGCTCTTAAGTTGGAATTCATCCTTGTGTTAGATTTTGCCTTCTTTTTATCCCTCTGTTCCCCTTAGTTGGCCTACTTTGGTCCCTGTCGCTGGAATCCGGTGGAAAATACTGACGTGACTGGTTTTCTGGCGCCACGTCAGCATATGTGGAAGCAACATGTCAGGTCGAACCCAAATTGAACTGACTCGACCCAACCGGTTCGCCCATCCAAAAACCCCATTTTGCTAATCCGGTGGGGGCCTGAAATTTGTCTATTTTTTTCTAAAATTAATTTCTTTAAAACCTTCCATTGAATTAAAAAAAATTCAATAATTACTTATAGTATTTAATTCCTTTAAAATTTTTATTGAATTAAAAATTATTTAAAAAAATACAGTAAATTAATTAAATAATTTTTAATTTAATGAAAAGTTTTTTTAAAAAATAAATTATTATAAGTTATTATTTAATTAGTACAATTTATTATTTTATTTTTGAAAAGAATTTTCAATTTAATAAAAGGTGTTTAAGACATTAATTTTAGGGAAAAAAAGATGGACAAATTTAGGGCCCCAACAGATTAGCAAAATGGATTTTTGGATGGGCAAACCGGTTGGGTCGAGTCGGTTCAATTTGTTGGTTCGACCTGACATGTGGCAGTGAAAAACTTGCCACGTCAGCATTTCTCGCTGGATTCTGGTGAGAGGGACCAAAGTAGGCCAACTAGGGAGAACAGAGGGATGAAAAGAAGCCAAAATCTAACAAAAGGATGAATTCCAACTTTAAGCCCAACACAACACAGGGATGAAACAAGTTTTTATTCCAATTTTTAAATTACGGGACAAGATTGGAGACTCATACTATCTTTTAGACCATGTTAAAATATGAGAAGTGGAAAAAATTTACCCAAAACAAATTCCCAACGAGAGGTTTTGTCCCTTTCTAAATTTTCGGCAATTTTTCCTAGCAGCTAGTAAACGGGCTGTTTGCTAATTTTTTAAAATTTCGAGACAAGGCTGGAGTTACACACGAGCCTTTAAACTATATTTAATTATGAAAGTAGTCAAAAATTTGACCCAAAACGAATGTGAAGTTTTAGCCCTTTTCATAGTTTTTGCAATTTTTTCTAGGATGTTAGTTCAGGAGTTATTTTTGCTTTTTTAAAATTTCTGAATAGGAATGAAGACTCATACTGAAGACTCATATTGTCCTCTCAATCATGTTAAGAAATGGAAGTGAAAAAAAATTGAACTCTTCGGACGAGAAGTTATGGCCATTTACAAATTTTTGGTAGTTTTCCCTAAGGTACATGAGCTTCTTGGTAATTTTTAAAATTTCGAGATAAGATTGAAGACTGATACTATCCTTTAAATCCTGTTCAAACATTTGACCCAAAAAAAAAGTTCTCTTATGGTCCTTTTCGAATTTTCAGCAATTTTCCCTGAGGAACGAATTCTTTTGCTAATTTTTCAATTTTCAAGACAAGATTAGAGACTCGTATTATGTTTTAGATCATGATCACGTAAAAAATTGACAAAAAAAAAATCATGACGAGAAGTTATTGCCCTACTCAAATTAGGCAAGAAAGCTTGAGGGACGGGTGAAATAATGACAAAAGAGGAGTAGAAAATTTGCCAAGATGGCTACTTTTGAGGCAAACCCCAATCTTTTCAAGAAGCTCTATTGGACAATCAGATGACCAGCTATGAGATGGATAAAGGGTTTCAAAAGTCCTATTATTCTTAGGTATTTTTCAATCGAGTCTTATAACTTCTTTTTTTATTAATCAAGTCCTCTTATTTCGAGTTGTTTGTCAAAGAAGTCCTAGGCACCATTTTCCATCCAATTTTGTTGAGTTGGCCGTTATCTTATGACGTGGTATGTACACATCACATGCTGACATGTCTAAAATCCACGTCATTAGGACTTGAATAACCAAATCAACAAATTATAGGACTTGAATGATAAAATTTTAAAATTATAGGACTTAATTAGACATTATTTATAAATTATAAGACTTTGGAAGATTTTAAAGTCAAAAAGTCTTAAACTCTTATTTAAAACTTTAAAGCTTAAATTCATAAAATTTTTAATCTTAAAGTGCTAACCTTAAAACTTAGATATTAAAATTATATTGTAAATTGTAAATCCTAAAATCTAAAGCATTAAACTTCAAAATCCTATATCTTAATCATAAAGTCTTAAATCCTAACCTTAGTATTAGAAATAAGGTTACATACCAATCATGAATAATCTAAAATCTCAATTCCTTATTTTAAATAATAATTAATTTATTTGGCATGGACCATTTGAAATTATATTTTAAGATTTGATCTTAAGATTTAATATATAAATTTAGGAATCTAGATCATTATAATATATAATATGAAAATTAAAATTTTAGGAATTATGGTTTTGAGGTTTAGGGCTTTAGGATTTAAGATTTTATAATTTAGAGATTTTAGATTTTAAGTTTTTAAAATTTAAAATCTATTACTTTAAGATTCAAGATTTGTATTTAAAATTTATAATTAAAAATCTTAAAAATTTTAGGATTTCGTATCTTTAGAAGTCCTATAATTTATAAAAATATTTAATTGAATCCTATAATTTTTTTATTTGATCAATCGAGTCCTAATGACGTAGACATTTAGATGCATCAACACTGTGCCATGTCATGGGATAATGGTCAACTCATCAAAATTTAACAATAGGACTTATTTGATAAACTGTCCAAAATAATAGGACTTGATTAATCAAAAAAAGAATTATAGGACTCGATTCAAAAATGACTAAAAATAATAGGACTTCTAGAATCCTTTATCCAGCTACGAGATAGTACTGAAGTTGAAGCCATATTGAACTTTTATGTGTGTTTTTTCAAAACTGTGAGAGTGAATAGTGAGGAAATAAGAGGAGAAATTTATAGGCATTGAAACTAGATATAGAGAGATGATTAAGCAAGCATTTAGCAATTGCCTCATGTCTCGGTGCATGCATGCATGTATCTTGGGCATTTAAAACGTAGCTCCCCTGCAGGTTTGCTATTTGGTTCAACTAGTTGCATTAATTTGGATTGAGTATTATGGGATTTTGAGTCTGGAATTTATGATTTTGAAGAGCCGAAAAGACGCATAATAAACTCTTGAGAATCATACATCAAAACCACTGCGCGTCATCATCATGTGTTTCTATGCGCCCGAGAGAAAAATGATCCTCGAATCTCTAAGCGCGTCATCATCATTTGTTTCTATGCGCCCGAGAGAAAAATGATCCTCGAATCTCTAAGCGCGTCATCATCATTTGTCTCTAAGTCAAATTGAAATACTCCCTCTGTCCCCTTTTTTTTGAGTAAATAGTTTTTTTTGTCCTTACACTTTGTTGATTTCATATTTATTATCCTTCCTCGTTCAATTTCACGCAATATGTCCCTAAACTCACGATTTACCGAGCCACCATGTCCTTTTTACACCCTACAGCCGGTGGATTGCCCGTGGAGCTGACACGTGTTATGTGGGGGCCATGAGTTGCCTATTTTTATTTTATTCTATTTTTTTCTCAAAAAATAATTTATAAAAAACCTTATTTAATTTAAATAAATCTCGTTTTATTTCCCCAATACTTCTCATCTCTCTCCCAACCACTTTCTCAATTTTTTAAGATAACCCATCCCTAAACCCACCACCATAGCTGAACCAAGACCACCGTATCACCCTTGTACT
>JAKUCV010001397.1:0-41073 GCA_028386065.3 Turnera subulata
TAGGCAAATCCCCCTCCACCATGGATGGCTAGGATTGAGCCTCTAGAATGTTCCACGATCTAACGGTGGAGATTACAAGGCCTAGAATGTTCTATGGAAAATATCTACACAAGCTTATCCACAAGAGTAGCCTAGAGGATTCCATAAGGTTCTAGAGAATTCCGCACCCTTCTAGGCTTGGAGTGCAAGTGGTGTGACAGTTATTGAGCCAAACCTGAATGCATGTGATGTGTAATCACATTAGTGCTTAGTGGTAGACAAGATAATGGGGTCATAATCATGTTTGATGGTGGACCATTATGTTGGCCATTGTGTTGGTCCCTTGTCTATTTAATCTATGCACTAATTGGGTTGTTTAATATGATTACACTCTCTCTCTCTTGCATTCTGAATTTTGAGTTTTCAGACTAGGCAAGAACACATACACACACACCCATACATTGAGAAAGAAAGAAACACCACATAGCTCCCGGAAATCCGTAGCTAGCACCACGGTTCGGGAGTGCTCGGGTTGGAGATCGTGAGACGATTCCTGGTTAGTCATCAACGGTTCATGTGGATACCGTAGAGGGGCGGGATTTTTGTCCGGCTCTTGCTGGTTCATCTCAACAGTTGGGTGAAAGACCTTAACCATACAAGGTATGAAATTTCTGTTGTTCGGTTTAGTTGCTTCACTTGGATCCTCCAAGGTTTTTGGGCTCTCCGCTGCGCATTTCTTTGCTTTTGACTGTCAATTTTGCATGCCCGGAAACTTACAGTGGTAACGGAGCCTCTTGTGAAGTTCTAAACCGAATTTGTTGTGCATATGTGTGATATGTACCTGCAAATATATATGATGTGTTGTATATGATGTAACATGATCATGATATATTGAATTCTATTTGTATATATGATATATGTTGAGGTTGTTTTGTCAAAAGTGTTTTGATAACAAGAACTTGATTGGTATGTGATATCAATCAAGGTGTTATTGGCAGTAAGTCGAAGAGTTCGACTCGGAAAAATCGACTGTCGGTTTGTGTATAGAACGATTGTCGTTTTAGTGCAGCAGGGCCAGGACATCGATGTTCATCAGATCAACATCGATGTTCACATTAAGATTTGCCTTGGTCGAGACCACTGAACATCATTGTTGTGAGACAAACATCGATGTTCTCATGTCAAGTGGCCTTGGCAGAAAGGATCGAACATCGATGTTCAGGTTTCAACATCGATGTTCATACCTTCTGTCAGATTGTTTTGAGACTCTAGATTCTCATGGACATCGATATTCAGCAATGGACATCGATGTTCTTGAGTTCCAGAAGTCTCAAACATCGATGTTTAAACGTTAGACATCGATGTTTAAAAACTACTGCCAAAATTTGGACTTTGAGAATTTATAAACATCGATGTTCAAGAACAAAACATTGATGTTCTTGAGCTCTGCCAAAGAGTTTGGAGTTCCAGAGCTTCATGAACATTGATGTGGAGGTTAGGACATCGATGTTCTTGACTTCCAGAGCCCAATGGACATCGATGTTCAAGTCAGGACATCGATGTTCCTGTGCGCAGCCAAGTTGTTGGGAAGAATCAGATTCTTACAACATCGATGTTCAATATTGGACATCAATGTTCTTATGTATTTTTGGTTTCCAAATTTACAGAACATCAATATATGATTTATCAAGAACATGCATATGATGTATAGGAATAATATGTTGATGTAAATATTAAGTTCCTCTTGTGTGATAAGCACTCATCATTGCTTAGATCAATACTTGGTAGGTTTTGCCAATGCAAGGAGCCAATTTTTATCCTAGCAAGGTGCGACGGGATAATTGTAATATCCGAACTGCTTGTTATGGGTTGAACTTAACTAGGTCATCTTAATAGGATTGAGGACTTAGAGGCAAAGGAGTTGAGCTAAGTCTATGAGATAGACAAGAACAAGTGTTGTTCACTCAACTATCCAAGAGTTACATGAGATGTAATTGACAAGAGTTGTCTACCTAAATAACTATGATATAAGTGATCAGCCAAAGCTGACTTATCTTGTAGTGAAATATGGATCTTGGCCTACTAATAATTATCTTGATTTATGTAGTAGGAGTATCATTTAATAAAATTCCTTATTAAGTGATTTTATGTATATATGACTCTTATTTGTGTGATTTGATCAATGTTGTTGAGTTATCATGGCACAAAACACTAGTACACAATCTCTGCGATCCGTCCTTGAGAGGAAAAGCTGAATGGGAATAACTTCCTAAAGTGGCATCGCAATTTGAGGATAGTCCTCAAACAAGAAAAGAAGTTGTATGTCCTTGAAGGGCCCGTTCCAAATGAACCGGCGCCTATTGCTCCTAGGGCGGAAAGAGATGCTTACAAGAAGCTTGTTGATGATGCATTGGATGTTGCATGCCTTATGCTTGTTAACATGGACTCTTAGCTTCGGAAGCAACATGAGAACTTGGGTGCGTTCGATATAATCGAACACCTGAAAATGCTCTTTGAAGTGCAAGCTAGGCATGAGACCTCTAAGGAATTATTCCAATGCAAGATGGCTGAGTCATCATCGGTGAGACCTCATGCGCTCAAAATGATTGGATACATTGAGAGCCTTGAGGGTCTAGGTTTTCCCTTGCAAAAGGAGTTGGCTGTTGATCTAGTCCTGCAATCGTTGCCGGATAGTTACAGCCAATTTGTCAAGAATTTCAATATGAATCATCTTGACAAATCCTTGTCTGAGTTGCATAACATGTTGGGAACAGTTGAGCAACAAATGAAGGGAAACAAATCCAACAACATTTTGATGGTTGGAAAAGGCAAAGGAAAGGGTAAAGCCAAGCTTTACAAGAAGAAAAAATGTGCAAAAAAGTTTGGTGCATGTGCTTCTTCTTATTCCCATGTGCTGAAACCCAAAGGTGGTATTGCAAAGGAAGGACAATGTTTCCATTGCAACAAACCTGGCCATTAGAAACGCAACTGCCCTGTTTACCTTGATGAGGTGAAAAAACAAAAGGGAACTAAGACTTCCACTTCAGGTATTTTTGTTATAGAAGCTAATATCTCTATCTCTGCATCATGGGTTTTAGATACCGGATGTGGTTCTCACATTTGTGTAAATGTGTAGGAACTGAGAAAGAGTAGAAGATTAGCAAAGGGAGAGATAGACCTGCGTATTGGAAATGGAGCAAGAGTTGCTGCATTAGCCATAGGGACTTACCATCTATCTTTACCGAGTGGTTTGGTCTTGGAACTTGATGATTGCTATTATGTACCTACTATAAGCAGGAATTTGATTTTTGTTTCTTGTCTGGACAAGAAAGGTTTTTCATTTGTAATAAAGAACAATTGTTGTTCTATTTATTTCAATGATATTTATTATGGTGGTGCATATTTGAGCAATGGTTTGTATGTTCTAAACCTAGAAACACCAATCTATAACATTAATACGAAGAAGGTTAGATTAAACGATTCTAATGAAACCTATCTCTAGCATTGTCATTTGGGCCATATAAACGAGACTCGTATTTCTAAACTCCATAAAGATGGACTTTTAGACTCATTTGATTTTGAATCATATGAGACATATGAGTCATGTTTATTAGGCAAAATGACGAAGGCTCCTTTTGCTCATAAAGGAGAAAAAGCTTCGGACTTGTTACGTCTTATACATTCTGATGTATGTGGACCTATGTCAACACAGGCTAGAGGTGGTTTTTAGTACTTCATTACATTTACTGATGATTACAGTAGATATGGCTATGTGTATCTTATAAAACACAAGTCAGAATCCTTTGAAAAGTTCAAAGAATTCAAGAGTGAAGTACAGAATCAACTCGGCAAGAGTATTAAAATGCTTCGATCTGATCGAGGAGGTGAATACTTAGACCGAGATTTTGTTGATCATCTAAAGCAATATGGTATTGTATCACAACTTACTCCACCAGGTATGCCTCAACGGAATGGTGTATCTGAAAGAAGGAATAGAACTTTGTTAGATATGGTTCGTTCTATGATGAGTTAAGTTGACCTTCCTTCATCATTTTGGGGACATGCATTATTAAGTGCTGCCTATACACTTAACCGTGTTCCATCTAAATCAGTTGAAAAGACACCATATGAGATATGGACAGGGAAGCGTCCCAATTTGTCTTTTATGAGGATTTGGGGTTGTGAGGCTTTCGTGAGACAAGAAGCATCAGATAAACTTGGCCCTAAATCCGTCAAGTGCCTCTTTGTTGGATATCCTAAGGAAACTAAAGGATATTATTTCTATAATCCCACAGAGCACAAAGTGTTTGTTGCTCGGACTGCTATTTTTCTAGAAAGAGAATTTATTTCTAGAAAGATCAGTGGGAGAAAAATAGAACTCGAAGAAGTTCGAGGTATAGAGACTGAGATGGAACAAGGACAGGAACCACAAGATGTTGTGGGTGAAAAACCTGTGCCTGTAACACATGGACTACGTAGGTCTGATAGGATTCGGCATGAGCCTGAGAGATATGGATTTCTTATGACTCATACTGGAGATGTGATGCTCATAGAAGAGGATGAGCCCACCTCCTATCAGTAGGCTATTACGGGTCTAGACTTTAAGTAGTGGCTAGAAGCCATGAATTCGGAGATGGAATCCATGTATGAAAATAAGGTATGGACCTTAGTTGATCCACCTGAAGGGGTAAAACCTATTGGGTGCAAGTGGATCTTTAAGAAAAAGACCGACATGGATGGTAATGTGATTACCTTTAAAGGGCGATTGGTTGCGAAAGGTTTCAAGCAAGTTCATGGTATTGACTATGATGAGACTTTCTCGCCAGTTGACATGGTTAAATCCATCCGGATTCTATTGGCTATAGCAGCATACCATGATTATGAGATATGGCAAATGGATGTCAAAACCGCTTTCCTTAATGGAAATCTTTTAGAGGATGTGTACATGACACAACCTGAAGGTTTTGTCACTCCAGAAAATGCTAACAAGGTATGCAAGTTGCAAAGATCCATTTATGGATTAAAGCGAGCTTCTAGGAGTTGGAATCTTCGTTTTGATGAAGTAATCAAACAGTTTGGTTTTATTAGAAATGAAGAGGAGCCATGTGTTTACAAGAAGGTTAGTGGGAGCACTATCGTTTTCTTGTTATTGTATGTTGACGACATTCTACTCATTGGGAATGATATTCCGACACTACAGTCTGTAAAGACTTGGTTAGGAAAGAATTTCTCAATGAAGGACTTAGGAGAAGCTACCTACGTGCTAGGTATAAAGATCTATAAAGATAGATCCAAAAGGCTTCTTGGGCTAAGTCAAAGTACATATATTGATAAGGTGCTAAAGAGGTTTAGCATGCAAGATTCCAAGAAAGGTTTCTTGCCCATGTCACATGGCATATCTCTCTCAAAGAATCAATGTCCTAGTACATCTAAGGAGAGAGAGCGGATGAGTAAGATCCCTTATGCTTCTGTAATAGGATCTATCATGTATGCCATGCTATGTACCCGACCGGATGTCGCATATGCTTTGAGTGTCACAAGCAGATATCAATCTGACCCTGGTGAAAGTCACTGGACAGCGGTTAAGAACATCCTTAAGTACTTGAGAAGGACTAAGGATGCATTCCTTGTATACGGAAGCGTTGATGAGCTTGTTGTAAAGGGTTACACAGATGCTAGCTTCCAAACTGACAAGTATGACTTTAGAACGCAGTCAGGTTATGTGTTTTGTCATGGAGGTGGTGCTGTATGCTGGAAGAGTTCAAAGCAATAGACAGTTGCTGACTCTACAACCGAGGCTGAGTACATTGCTGCCTCAGATGCGGCGAAAGAGGCTGTTTGGATCAAGAAGTTCGTAACTGAACTTGGGGTGGTTCCGAGCATTCACAGTCCGATTGAGCTCTATTGTGACAACAATGGGACAATCGCACAGGCTCAGGAACCTAGATACCACCAAAGATCCAAACATATACTCCGACGCTATCATCTTATTAGAGAGATCATAGATAGAGGCGATGTCAGGCTGTGCAGAGTTCCTTCTAAGAACAATGTAGCAGATCCTTTGACTAAGCCGCACACACAGTAGAAGCATGATGTTCATTGCACATCCATTGGTATTAGATACATGCATGATTGGCTTTAGTGCAAATGGGAGATTGTTAGTAATATGCCCAAGAGCCAATCAATAGATGATCGTAGTCATGTATATACATTAAGGTTATTCCAATAAATATGTTTATGAGATAAACGCTTGCACATATTTATAACCCTAGAATATTATATATTCTTAAATGTCCCTAGTCGATTATTATTATAGATGGGTTGTAATAATAAATTAAGACTAGTGTATGTTGAGAATTATATGAGATATGAATTCTACATACGGGTACAAGTTAGAGAACTTGTGGACTGGACCGACCCACATAAGAACCCTACATGGAACGTTATATGATTGTCATTAGTGGTTCTTATATGTATTGTCCTTAGACCTGAGATTGTCAAGGTTCGTAACATATGAGTCGTATACTTTGATATTATTCCTAGTCACTCGTAACTGAGTAGACGTAAGGGTAATCATTGGGTATATGACGTAATGTGTAGTGGGTTTTGATCGATCATTGGGTATATGACGTAATGTGTAGTGGGTTTTCCTTGTCTCGTGTTTAATCTTGATATTGGGATGAAAGGACGATGACATGTTTCCGAGGCATATTGAATCAGTACTGATCTTGTCGTTTCGATAGCAATGATGTGTTGCTAGACGCCGCTCTTTGCTTATAATTGTAAAATGAGATTTTACGATTATTGCCAAACGTTACAAGTGCCTACAGGGTCACACACATAGAACTGTTGATTCGAGCGGGTGGTTGGACCATAGTTCTACTAAGTGTGGTTGGACCGTGGTTGGACCAGGGTCGTTTTGGGCTGGTTTGGTTCAATAATTGTCAGAATTATTGAGCCAAACCTGATTGCATATGATGTGTAATCACATTAGTGCTTAGTGGTAGACAAGATAATGGGTTCATAATCATGTTTGATGGTGGACCATTATGTTGGCCATTATGTTGGTCCCTTGTCTATTTATTCTATGCACTAATTGGGTTGTTTAACATGATTACACTCTCTCTCTCTTGCATTCTGAATTCTGAGTTTTTAGACTAGGCAAGAACACATACACACACACACCCATACTTTGAGAAAGAAAGAAACACCACATAGCTCCTGGAAATCCGTCGCTAGCACCACGGTTCGGGTGTGCTCGGGTTGGAGATCGTGAGACGATTCCCGGCTAGTCATCAACGATTCGTGTGGATACCATAGAGGGGTGTGATTTTTGTCCGGCTCTTGCTGGTTCATCTCAACAGTTGGGTGAAAGACCTCAACCATACAAGGTACGAAATTTCTGTTGTTCGGTTTAGTTGCTTCACTTGGATCCTCCAAGGTTTCCGGGCTCTCCGCTGCACATTTCTTTGCTTTTGATTGTCAATTTTGCATGACCGGAAACTTACAACAAAAACCCGCCCCGGCAAAGTTCAAAATTGACCAAAATTGGGACAAGTCCATTAATACCTAGTCACCCAGCATCAATTATATGCATTCAAAATATCAAAACAACACCCGAATCATTCAGAATCCCCCAATTTCGCCAAGAACCCTAAACCCTCAATTTAGGAAAAAACTTGATTCGTGATTTCTTGTGTTTAATCCGTGAAATAGACATAAGGGAAGGCATAGTAGACGTCCTAGGGACATTCTTAAACATTCAAACACATCATGTATCACACAAATTTGAATTCAATGGGCATATGGGCATAAACTCGAAATTCAATCAAAACTAGAATTCAATGAGTTTTTGGTTTAGAAATCACTTACTTGGACCTTGTGGAGTTGAGTGGAGATGTGCCTGCTAGGAGATTTTAACAATAAACTTGGATTTTCCTCTGGGTTGGATTTTGGGTGATATTTCCTCATAGTTTCTTCCCGCGATTTAGGGAGATTTGATGATGATGACGCCATGGATGAGGATTATAAAAGGTTAGGAGGTGTTTTAGGGTGTTCTGAGAATAATGGGGGAAGAGAAAATTGACAGGGTTTGGGGTTTGAGAGTGTATGAATGAAGGATGAGGAGAGTGAGGGAAGGAAAGGGGCTTTTAACCCAAAACAGGGCCGGCGGTCATGACGAGAAGACCGCCAAGCCCCGACAGTCATCCTCATATGACTGCCGGGCTCTGGTGGGCCTTTTCACATGACCGCCACCCCATATTTGGGCTCCCTTTCGATTTTCGTGGGCCCCGCGCCCCGGACAGCCCTTTTCTCGTGAAAAACTCTGTATGCATTTTTTTGAGTCCCGGATAATGAGATACATTGCTTGAACTGAATTTGTGGGGGTCCACTGCCTTTGTTCTCCGAAAAAACAACCGTAGGGGCATGGTACCCCATTTTATCTAATAAAACTTCCTCAAACACGGCAAAACCATTTGGATTTTGAGCACACGCAAGGGTACACCGAACTCCACCTCTCAAATCACGTTGAGGTACTAGAGGCATCCACCCCACTTCTGATTTGTATGTCTCAAGGGGCACAACGCACCCCCATCTCCCCCAAATCCAGATAAAATAGGGGCATATGACCCAGGTAACCTAATCACCCAGCCATCATCTTCCTGAACCCATGAGACTGTGAGAAAACCTAGAAACATAGGCATATCTAACCCAGAGGTGAGTTGACCAGACCATGAGACGGCACCCATTACCCAGTCAAATACCAAAGACCCGGTTTTTGCACCCGAGAGATGAGCAAACCCGGTCAACCGACATAAGAGGCATAGGATCCTGGCTATGAGGCAACACCTTTCTCAAAACCTGTGAGATTATGAGGGAACCAAAAACACCAAGATGATCCCAGACATACATCCAACCCAAACCTGAGAGCATGGGATACCCAGAAGTGAGGTGACCAGACCATAAGATGATACCCCTTATCCTTCACCGAGAGATGAGAAGAGCCGGCTAACAGAGAAAAGAGAAGATCCAGCCAAAAGCCGAAGACCCAGTGTTCGCAACCCATGAGATGAGAGAATCCAGCCGAAAGCCAATGACCCAGTCTTCGCAACCTTGAGAGATGAGATAATCCAGTCAAGAGCCAAAGACCTAGTCTTTGCACCCCAAGAGGAAGAGAGAGTCCAATCAACCCAGTTAAAAGCCAAAGACCCGGCCTTTGCACCCAAGAGATAAGGAAATCCAGTCAAAAGCCGAAGACCCGATCTTTGCAACCCTTCCCCGTGAAAGAATCCAGTCAAAAGCCAAAAACCGAGAGAAACGAGAGAACCCAGCCAAAGTTGGGGACCCGGTCCTCGCAATCCTGAGATTGAGACAAACCAGACCAGAAGTGAGGGAAACCAGAAGTCGAGAACCTGGTTCTCCCAACCTTGAGATGATCAAGTCCAGAAAAATGGACATGAGAGAATATCCAAAAAGGAGTGAACCCGGCCATGAGGGAATCCAGATATGGGACAAAAACAAAGCCATGGACCCAGTTCTTACAAACCGCTCAGACACAAAGTTAAACCCAGTCTTTACGAGAACCAAAAGCCAAGAGCCCAGCCCTTGCAAACCTTTTGATAAGCCGACCTTGAGATATACGAGTCAGAAGCCGGGAACCCAGTTCTCGTAAACCATGAGAAGAGGAAATCAGACAAAAGTCGTGTGCCCAGCACCCGCAAAACAAAAGTCGTGTACCCAGTACCCGCAAAACCAAAAGTCGTGTGCCCAGCACCCGCAAAACCAAAAGCCGTGTACCCAGTACCCACAAAACCAAAAGCCGTATGCCCAGCACCCGTAAAACCAAAAGCCGTGTACCCAGTACCCGCAAGACAAAAGCCATATGCCCAGCACCCGCAAAACCAAAAGCCGTGTGCCCAGCACCCGTAAAATCAAAAGCAGTGTGCCCAGCACCCGCAAAATTAAAAGCCGTGTGCCCAGCACCCTAAAATCAAAAGCCGTATACCCAGTACCCGCTAAACCAAAAGCCATATGCCCAGCACCTGCAAAATCAGAAGCCGTGTACCCAGTACTCGCAAAGTCAAGTGTCCGGGATGAGATGATTCCCAAACCAAATCAAAGCACAGAATATCCAGATAGATGAGATGATTCTATCGCCCCGGGATGAGATGATTTCTGAAAACCATAACTTGGGATGAGATGATTCCCAACTTAGTTGACGAAGATGAGATGATTCTTTGCTGACAACCTGATATATAAGATGATTCTATCAATCCGGGATGAGATGATTCCCAAAAACCATAAACCTGCGATGAGATGATTCCCACAAACCGAGGGCCAGTCCCTCAAACCTTCGGGACGAGATGATTCCCGAAGCGGAGCATGGGATGCTCCGAAACTTGGCACACACCACACATCTATCATTCAAAATTGGTTGTTCCTTCCTTATGTTATTTCGTCCTTAGTCTCTAAGGTCTCATCAACGAGGGGCATCTGTGAACACCCAAATTTGGTCCATGTATTTTTTACTAAAATTAGATTTCGAACATGTTTGAACTTAGGATTAATGAGATAATTTGATCTTAGGTTAAGGCATAGTAAAAATTTAATTTAGTAGAATTAATGTATTTTGGTAATTTAAACCTATATGTGTTCGAACTCTAGGATTAATGAGATGATTTAATCTTAGGATTAAATATATATTAAGGTTTATTAAACTAAAATATGTTTTATTTTATTATTTGGGCTTTTTTATTTAGTTTCAATCCAATTATGATGAGATAATTTATTTTCGGGTTAGGAATAAAGTTAGAGGCTCAAGTTAATGAAATGAGAATTCTCTAGAGTTTAATAAGCTCATTAACACATTTCTTACAGGTTAATTTTAGCTCTAATTTTCATGGAAAATCAGAGTTAAATCATCTCTTGATTAAATTTTGTATTTTTAGTATGATTTTGCTCAAAATGGGTGTTAATGTGTAATCAATCAGTTATGGAATGAATTATAGGAGTAATAATCATGTAATGGAGTGGTTCTGGGTTGATTAGGGGTTGATTATGCGGTAGGATCAAATCAGAGCTGAATTAGGGGGATTGGGGTTCGGAAAAGGAAAGAACGGGTCACACGCGAGATGATCGACGGTCATCTCGCGGCGACCGCCGGGTGCCGGCGGTCATGTCCGATTTTCCCGATCTTTGTTTCTAATTCGATCCTACGCAGTTTTGGACCAGATTTTGGGGCATAATCTTCACGATTAAGCAGGTCCACGCCCCAAGGCTTCCTAGAACACTATAAATAGGACCTCTAACACACATTTCAAAGGACACACATTATTCTTCACATACACACTCATAAGCTTTGCTGCTTGGAGAAACTCTGCCTTTCCAAGCTTAGGGATATATTTTTAGGCAGAAACTCTGGAGAATTTCCGTGGGGAGCATCAGCAATAGTCCAGGAAGGAGGAATCAAGAAGGGGATCAACCACTAAGCTAAGAAGTGGCAAGAAGGTGGGTGAAGAACACAACCCAACACAAGGAGATAGAGGAGGGCTACAAGAGGTAACACTAAACCCTATTTTGGTTGATTTTTGCTGACTATATGAGGATGCTTTTGATGATGTAAGTGGCGACTTAATGCCATGTTTAGAACTACGTGGCTTTGACCCCGGTCACTCGGGTACGTAGGTAGTCTCGATTTTACAACGGGATGCAAGCCAAATCTTCTCCTCCTCCCCTTTTCTTTTATTTTCCACTTTTGCACACCTGCACAAGGCACACTTGTACTCTTCAATTGCATAAGGTCTCGACCCAACATGGATAGGTGCCTAATACCTTCCCATCTGTGACGAACCCCCCGATCCCATGTCTTTGGTTCGCTATGATCATGTTGCCTAAAGGAGTCATACAAAGGTTTTTCCCAAATTTTGTCCTTAATAAAATGTGGGTGGCGACTCCATTGACATGGGATTGACCCGAGGAAGAAGGTGAAAAGGAATTGGTGAGAGGGCCCAAGTGATTTTGGGTCGGGTTCGCACATACCCAAAGCTTTTTTAAAGGCTCAAGCTTCAAACTTATTCCCTTAACTAAAATTTCCCCAATCCTACTCAAGGTATGATTTTCAAACAACTCAAAGAGTGACTCACTCTTTGTTTACAAGTTTAGCTCAAGAATCTCACGAAGGTGTATAAGCACAATTAGCAAGCTCTAACCCAATTAGTCAAATCTTCAATTGCTTGCCTTGAATGATTTTCTAGAGGGAAATGACACATATATAGTGTCCTTAAAGGCTCCCAACGGATTTATTGAAGAATGGGATAAAAGAGAGCATTTTTCCAAAAGATGTGGTGGAAAATGACATACAAAACTTACTGCCCAAAAACCCAAATCTTCAAAATGCCTCTTTGATGCACTTGTGCCTTCTAGAATCATTTCTTCATAGCTTGACACTCCAATAGGACAGAAAAACGGCCACAACATTTGATTGCTGGAAGTTTTGAACTCCTCTCCATCCTCCTTTAATATGTGTACACTTGGAAGTGTACCTTCCTCTTCTAACCCATAAGGGGATTGTTAACTTATCTTGACTCACCAAGAAAGGACAAGAAAACGTCCATAAACCTCTTGCTTTTTGGTCTTGAAGTTTTTGAAAATTTTGATTTCTAAAGAGATAAGATTTTGAAGTGAAAAAGAGTAAAGGCACATGAATGAAGAAGACAATGGGTACAAAGACAAGAAGCCTTTGGAGAGGAGGGCTTCTTTCATGCGTTAATACATTTGAACACAAGCTGATCATTTTATTTCCTTTAAGCAAAAGAACATTACTCAACTTAACATGTGAAGGTGGGCTTTTAATTTAAAAGGGCATACACACATGGGCTTGGAGGAAAAAAATTAAATGAATAAGGCCCATTGTTATAAAGTAAAAGGAATGGCCCAATTTTAGAAACTGTTAAATGCACAAGTGATCTAAGAAGTGCTCTATTTTGAAACTACTAATTGACAGCATCATGACCAACTGTCAACGAGTTCGACGGCATATAGCACAGGATAATAAGTGGCCGAGGTGCCATGTTTACTAAGAGACGGCTTTGCATGCGTTGAGAGATTGTTTGCCGGTCTCCTCGGTCTGGCGAGAGATTCTACCGAGCTCTCTTTCTCAGGACTTCTTCCGTTTGCCTCTGCAGCCTTGGATGGAATGGAATTTAAGCTTGCCAAGGAAATCGGGACAGCATGGTTACTGGGCTGTCTCCTTTTCCACGGCGTTATGGTGGTTCTGGAAGTGGCGTAATGCCCTGGTTTTTTCTGGCAGTGACGGGCTAGTGCCAAATTCTTCTTTGTTTATTCGTCAACAAGTTGCAGACTTTGTCCATAGTTTCCGGTGCCTCCATACAATCTTGGGGCCGAGTCCTGTCCGCGAAGAAAGGTTCATTAGTTGGAAGAGTTCGCCGGCTGGGTGGTGCAAGCTCAACGTTGATGGTGCGATGCAACAACATTCATCGGCCATTTCCTGTGGAGGTGTATTGCGTGATACGAATGGCACTTGGATTGCGGGTTTTACTCATAATATTGGCCTTGGTTCGTCGGTGTTGGCTGAGTTATGGGTTTGGTTGATGGGTTGTCCTTAGCTTGGGATGTAGGGTGTCGGAAGCTTTTGGTGGAGTCCGACTCGAAGGTTGTGGTGGACATGGTTTTGGGGCGTTCTTTCTTTGCTGCACGGTTCACTCCATTTATCTCCTCTATTCAACAGCTTCTTAATCGGGATTGGGATGTGGCACTTTCACATATCTATAAAGAGGCCAATGCTGTGGCCGATTTCGTGGCCACCTTAAGTTACTCTTACACTAGTGATTTGCATAGCTTAGATGCTCCTCCGGTGGGTTGTTTACCTTTGCTTCATCGAGATGTTACTCAGGTGGCTAGCCCACGTTTTATCCCTGTAACTTAATATTCACCGTTCGCACCCAAAAAAAACTACTAGTTGACAATCAACCAAAAAAACCATTTACTAATGTTGATATAATAATCGAAATCCAACAAATTCTACTGATTAAATCAAAAGAAAAAATAAAGTCTGAACCATGCACATCTACCGAATAAATTAGCACACATATAAATAAATAAATAAATATCTCGCTGGAAGAGAAAAGGAGATAAAATCGCATGAACTGCTTTTCCTCATTTCTTCTTCTTCTCAAATCTCAGTTTAGTAGTTAGTATACTAATACTTCCGTGCTTGGTTAGGAAAAGAAAATCCAGAAATCCAGGAAAGCGAGAGAGCAAAGAGAAGGAATGGGGTGGGGGGTGGCGATATTGGAAGGGACGGTGGCGGTGGGATCTCTGTGCCTGCTGGGCTGGGCGGGGCTGTGGTTCTTGAACCGGCAGCTGTACAAGGAGTACGAGGAGAAGCGGGTGCTGGTGCAGATCATCTTCAGCGTCGTCTTCGCCTTCTCCTGCAACCTCCTCCAACTCGTTCTCTTCGAGATCGTCCCTCTCCTCTCAAAACAGTTTAGTTCCTTACTTACTTACTTACTTAAGCAGCCAGTTTGTCATTGTTTTTCCTCCTCTCCATTTTGTTAGGTTTATTTTTTTTTTAAACGCGATGGATGATGATGATGATTTGGTTAGGGCGAGGTGGATTAATTGGAAGGTGGATCTGTTTTGCTTGATTCTGTTGCTGGTGTTTATGCTCCCTTATTATCATTGCTACCTCATGCTTTGCAATAATGGTACCACTACTACCTGCTTCTGTTCATACCTATTTTCAATTTTTAGTTCTCTGTTATTATTGTTATTACTAGTTCTGGTTTTTCTTATTTTTTTCATTTACCAACTGAATATTGCTTTTATTGCAGGTGTAAGGAAAGAACGGGCTGCACTTGGAGCTATCTTGTTCTTGTTCGCCTTCCTCTATGCATTTTGGCGTATGGGCGTTCACTTCCCTATGCCTTCCCCAGATAAAGGTCTTGAATTCCTGCCCTTCCTTTATACACATATATACATTAGATCCAAAGACAATAGGAAAAAGCCATTGCGGGTTAGGGTTCTACGCAGAACAGAAATTAAGATGCAAGGTGCATACTCGAAAATTAGTTGATTGTAGAAGAATCTGCATATGTATATTGCAAATCTGCATTGGTTTGTGACAATGACGATGCATTTTTTGAGTTGTGCAAATTTCAATTATTTGGGTGTAGAGGCTTTGCTATTTGGCTACTGATGATGCAGCAATGGTTCTCTAAACTAGAGATTGAGGCTGATTACTATTAGAGGGACAACTAGCATTTGATTTTCCTTGTTTCATGAGCATTTTGGATCTAGTGTTTTTTTCTTTAACTTATAATTGTTATGATTATTTAGTTACTATTTAGTATCTCCACTTATCCTTAATTTTTTAGGCTTGTGTGCCAATGAATATAAGATCCTACATAGACTTTTTTTGTTTGCTGTCAGAACATAATAGACTTGAGTTTCAGAGATTTTTCTTTCTTTCTTGTTTTTCATCCCCTTTTTATACATCAGCTACACTTCTGCTCTTCAGGTTTCTTTACAATGCCCCAGCTTGTCAGCAGAATTGGGGTCATTGGTGTGACTGTTATGGCTGTTTTATCTGGTTTTGGAGCTGTAAACTTACCATACAGTTATTTATCTCTCTTTATCAGGTAATAATAGTGATTACTTGTCACATCTTGTGAAATTCATTTATTTTGTTGCTGGTCAAACTTGATGTGCCTCCTATAAGCATGTCTAACTCTTCGGATGGGACTAGGTTAGCTTGGTTTTTTAATCCTTGAGTCAAAACTTCTGCTGATTTCAATAATCTTAACTTGTCGAACGTGATAGAGAAATCGAAGAGTCAGAGATCAAGTCATTGGAGAGGCAATTGATGCAATCAATTGAGACTTGTATTGCAAAGAAAAAGAAAATAGTTCTTTCCCAAATGGAGATGGAACGAATTCAAGGATCAGAAGAGGTTTTCAGTCTGCCTGTTATTCCAATTTTCCTTTCTTGAATTGAAATTTTTATGTTTCAATATAATGCTGCATTTGAGCTTATAGTTTTTTCATGCTTTTTGATAATTTAATTAGCTTGCAGCTTATATCGTTCTAATTAGCAAGTCCTTGTTGGTTTTGCTTGCTGATGTTCTTTATTCAGAACTTTTCTTTCCCTTTTAGCTAAACTTTGTTGACCTAATCTTCTACAGTCTCTACTGAGCTTACAAGTTTATATCCGGTTACTCACTTTAGTTTCTATGTTTCAGAAGTTAAATGCCAGATCATTTTTCAAACGGATAGTTGGCACAGTTGTACGATCCGTGCAAGATGACCAAAAGGAGCAAGGTTCCTATTATTTTTTTTAAAGGATTGGTGAAGACATTGTTTCTTTGTTCTAGCATTCAAATTCCTTTACTTATGATGCATAATTTTCCTTCCCTGCCTTCTATTGTTTAGATATTAAAACCATGGAAGCAGAGGTGCAAACCTTAGAAGAGCTCTCTAGGCAGCTGTTTTTAGAAATATATGAGCTTCGCCAGGCTAAGGTTTGTTTCTATTATATGCTTTGCTTCTAAGTCTTAGTTCTCATTGTCTTTTAATTGAGGGAATAATTTTTTATAGTGGAATTGTTTTCCCTTTTTAGGAGTACAAAAGGATATTGTATTTTTCAAACAACATAAAACGATAAGTTGAATTTTAATGTTTGTCTGCGGCCGAAACTTTGAGTCAACCTTCACGGAGATGTACTTGCAGTTATTTCTCAGTAGGAAAACAAATAATCTTCTTATAGTATTGGCTAACATGAACTATGCAAATATTTACAGAGGGTGGGATCCATATTAATCCTAACTGAGAAGTCTTAGAGCAAGAGTGGTCAACTAGGGTGCCCATTTCTTATTCACCTTCATGGAGATAAAATGTGTACCATGCACCTTCTGGGAACATGTCACATCTTCTGTGATTAGGCACATGATTGTAAATATTTGGAATTATGACCTATGGTTTCCCTCCTGATCACTTTAAATTACCACTTAGCATCTGTCACCAAGGGTTTTTTTTTTTTTTGTTTGGCAGCACCTATAAATTGCCGTATAACTTTGGTATGCATTCCCAGTTTGGAACTGGATTTTTCTTTTCTCGTTCAAGGAAAATCATATTGGCCAAAGTCTTGCTTTAATTAGTTATTTTTACCCATCAGGCATTAGTGGTAAGCTAGATCTGCTGATGTGTTAGTTTGGAATAAGCTATTATGCATGTAGAACATTACAAAACACTTGGACAAAGTTTTTGCACTTCATTGAGTAATTCTCAATAACTAGGGCAAGTTTCTGCAATTTGTACATGCAACTGAGATCATACACCTACACTTTGGTAAACCCAGCCAGTTCGAACTAACCTTGAGATAGTCAAACTTTCAATGGGGAAGAAGAGAACGCGAGGTTGAAAATAAAAAGTTTACACCAAATTAGGGGAACGGTTACAGGTTTTGCCTCTCTGGCGCTCCCCATTCACATCATACTTTCTTTTGAGGGTCTACTTTTTCACTACCAATGTATGTTACTGAAATCCACAGACATTTATAGTTTCCATTTGCTACCCTCCCTACCGAGTACTCAGCTACGCTATATTCTAAGTGTCTTACCTGTGGTGAAGATTGTTTCCTTCAAGTAACTTTTTTCCTTGCCGCATGCTATAAATATTCCTATCTTACTTCGATGGCCCATTTCTCCTTCCAAACTAATTATTTCTCCTGTACACCGTTATCACTTTTATGAAGCCTGTGTTTACTGAAGAATGTCTCATAATACCTTGCCAGACAAAACAATCTCCTAGATTTCTGTTCAGTTATGTAATGCATCCATGTTTCTTGATCTTTGTTCCATATTTTTCCCACTGTGCAGGAAGCAGCTGCTTTTTCTCGCACATGGAGGGGTCACCTACAGAATTTACTTGGATATGCCTGTTCTGTCTACTGTGTCTATAAAATGATTAAGGTATGGCTATTATATTGCTTACTTGTGATTAAGGATCTGGATTTCCATTGTGCCAAAAGATTAATTTATCACATAAATTGCGGAATTATTTGGGCGGATTCAAATTCTTAACATCTTTCTTGGTACAATACGTGTGCATCATAAACTTTCAGCATTTAAAGGAAAGAAAAAGCTAGAATACAACCATACTATTTATGAATCTTCTGTGATTTCTTGAGGGTCTGAATAGTGGAAATTTACTTATAAGCTCACAGCAAAACATTCTGTCCTAATAAGTGTTTTAAAAGCTTAGTTTTGGGTTCTGCAGTAGATTACATTTGCTTTCAGTTTATGAGTAGAAGACAGCTGTGTGATTGGCAATGACTGAAATTATAATCTCTGCATATAACAAATTTTTGTTAGTGTTTGCGTGAAGCATGATAAGCATGATACTTTAGTGGATTTTCCTTCTTTACGATGAAAAACTCTTTAAGAGTTCCTTTTAGCTTCTTTTGGTTTTCGACAATTTTTTTTTAATTGTCTACAGAGTTTGTGTGGGATCGAACTCCAATCCCCCCTTGATGATCTGAAAAATTTTTAAATTCATCTTGAAAGTGCTGGAGTTATTAGAATAGAACAGATTTCTTTTTAAGAAATTAGGTTCCATGTTTATGCTTATTTGGTCATGTTAATGCAAGAGGATTTAAATTTCATATCCATGAATAATGGTTGTTTGCTGTCTCATTTCTTTTTTCTGTCAATGTTAGGTATCTGTTTACTGCTGAATTCATCTGTTACTTTTCCCTATAACTTTCAGTTATTGCACTATTATTAGCCAAACATTTTGACCGAATTTAATCAACAATGTTGGTTTGTTTGCTCCAGAATTGTCTGTTCAAGCAAATTTCAATAACATTATCTATTGAATTTGGAGTGAATAATTGAAATTTATAGGGGTCGTTTCTTGCTTTCTTTATGAAGGAAAAAAACAGTGGTAGTTTCTTCTGAAATAAAAAATTTCCAAGTTTTGAAAGCCAAAGTGAAGGTCTCTGTTGCACTTCTTCTGAGATTGTACTTGAATAAAGACAACGAGCTCTTTTCTTTTTTCTTTTTTTTCTCTTTTGTAATTCATTGTTCTTCTTGTTCTCTTTCAGCCCAGCCTTTCCATTTAATTTGGTATCTGAAAATTCTTACCATATTTTGCAGAACACAACTTTCCTTCTTATAAATGATTTCTTAACACAACTTTTTACTGGTTTTTCCTGTTACTTTAGTTCACTTTTTCCGATTCCAATTTCAAGTTTGTATGGGAGGTGACTGATTACTCTGTTTGATTTATGCAGTCTTTGCAGAGTGTTATTTTTAAGGAGGTAATATTCCGTCTCGAGATGATTCCTTGTACTGGCCCTCTTCTTTCAATTTCTATTTGTATTAATCCTTGAGCCATGTTGATGAACTTGTACTTTGATACTTTATTAAGACAAGTTTATTTCTTACAGACTGGCTCAGTTGATCCTGTAACAAAGACTATCAGCATATTCTTGCAATTCTTTGACATTGGAATCAATGTTGCATTGCTGTCACAGGTTGATCCTAAATTCTTGTGCCTTTCTTTTCCAATAATTTTTTGCTTGCATTTTGATTTGATTGTCTAAGCCCATAGCATTAATTGTTTATGGTATGCTAGACTCATTCTATATATATATTTATATATATGAAGAGTAAAATTCCACGAGGATGCCCTATGGTGTATAACTTACTTACAGGTTTAAAGATTAATGGGAAGTACTGGGCAATTGCATTCTTATCATGGCTTTCACCTTGGAAAATGGTGGAAAACTTCTGTGATTATTGAAATCCTACATCTTTGCATCTTGGGTGAGATGCTTGTAATGTGTCATGAGGCTCTTACTATAAAGGATTATGAGCTAAAATATTAGGCATTTCAAGTTGACATAAATTATAACATTTCTGAAACCCCATTTGATGGGTTTTGTGTGTCCATATACATATATTTGATATAGAAATTTGAATATTTGCTGATAAGTGTGGTTTGCTTGAGACAGTAATTTACTTTTATTTTCTGTGAGGTGAAATTTCTGTAAAATGGACAATCAAAAACTTCTACCAAGTTATTGTGAAGTTGTGATACTAATTTCACCAATGTATGCAACTTGCCAGTTGGAAGGGGACTCATTGTTGTCAATCTTTTTATTGTTGATATTTGTTTAGAAAAGGTGAACTGAGATCTGTTATATGCAGTCTTTTCAACTCTACTGTGAAGTTATTGCATTACTGATACCCATTATCTAACGAAATTTGCTGTACAGTACATTTCCCTTATGTTCATTGGAGTGTTGGTTGTTATATCTGTTCGAGGATTCTTAACAAATTTAATGAAGGTACTCTTTCTCTCTCTGTTACTTTTTTCTATTTTGTCCCTTGAAGAAATTCTTTTTGTTGTCTGTTCATGAAGAGAAAGATGTGATCATTCTATGACAAAAAACCACAGTAAGAAGTATGAACTTGAATCTGTAACTCAGAGGTTATTGCATCCCTGAATGAGTGCAATTACTACAAAGTGCTGGATAGATGATAGAAAGATCTTGTAAGTTGAACCTTTGTGTCGCAAAAGACCACTAAAATGACCACTAGATTGAATGCCCTAAAATTCTCATATTCAGATGCTCAAGGACTCTTGTCTTCAGTGGACCACCTGGCATATGTTCAGGGTTATAGTTTCAACTAACTGTAGGTCCATGTTGAAAAAGTTTTCAGAAATGACAAATAAATGGGAGCCTGATTTTCTTAGCACTCAAGTTCTACTTTTGGATATATGCAGTTCTTCTTTGCCGTTTCCAGAGTTGGGAGTGGATCTTCAAGCAATGTTGTGCTTTTTCTTTCCGAAATTATGGGAATGTACTTTTTGTCTTCAATTCTTTTGATAAGGAAAAGCTTAGCGAATGAGTACAGGTATGAGTGATTGATTTTGCAAGATTATATCACAACTCTCATATAGATAGTTTATTACACTCTCTTTTTGGATGGTCTGTGCTTTACATATTCTTTTAATGTTTTGCTTTCTAACGTTCAGTACAATTTTTCACCCTTGCCTACTTGTTAGGCTAGAACATCGATTGAAATATTTAATGTTCATGGGTATCTGCACTAGCCATATGCAGTTTACAAATTGCAACATTTCTGCTAAATGAAAACTTCACCTTTCTCTCCTTTTAAGTTTCTTTCTCTTCATCCAGCTGGTGAATCGTTTTGTCTCCCTCTAGTTGAGAATGTGTTTAGGGAGCTGCAGTTTAACCTTCTCTGAATGAACTCACAAAGCCTGACTTTCCTCTTGTAATTAGGTTATTAAGTGCCGAAGTACTAATTTGGTTACTTTTTCTGTTGCTTGATTCTATGATCAAAATCCATGTTCAGCAAGTTTTCAGAGTACATAGCTAGTTGATATTGATTTGCATTTCCATCTGTCGTTTCTTTCTTTTTAATGCATTTTGGCTGCCACTTCATATAAACATTGACATGCTTTCGATGTTATAGAATCAATAACAACTTTAGTTGAAAGTGGATCGTTCTAATTTTATTACTGACAGTTCTAATTTTATTACCGACAATCCTGCTCCCACTATCTACATTCCTAGACAAAATCATAAAATAAAAAGGAACAAGACAGCCTTCAGACTATTTGTATTTTGTTTTTCTGAATTAGTGTCTCACTGCAGGATAATCATCACTGACGTGTTGGGTGGAGAAATTCAGTTTGACTTTTATCACCGGTGGTTTGATGCAATCTTTGTGGCAAGTGCATTTCTTTCTCTTCTTTTGCTGTCTGCACATTATACATCTCGGCAGGCTGATAAACACCCAATTGATTGATTTATTCATTAGGTAAGCATGTTGATTCTGATGTGATTTTGTCTTTAATCTGGACTGACAGAAGTAGAAGCTAGAATGGTCTGTGATATCATAATCATTTATTCAGTTTGTCATAGCCCTGTTTCACTGGTTCATAGAGCTATTTCAGTTTGCTTAGTAAAATGAGTTTTATGTCCAAATCCTCAGCTAAATTTCACCTGAAATAAAGTCATTCTTTGGGCATCCCAGGATGTCTCAGTTATACTGTTCATAGTGGAAGTGTGCTGTTCTGCTGAAACGTCCTCAAAAAGGGTCATTTGGTAATCGGGTTGCATGCTCTAGCAATTGCTCATTTATGTTCCCTTTTGTTCTTTTTTTTTGTTTAACAGGATGTGTAGCTGTGTAAGCCATTCATTACTATTTCAAGTCCAAACAAGGTACTATGTTTTTTAGCCTTGGGTGATTATGTTCACTGGATTTTCATTTTTGTGTTCCATCACATTGATGTTCACGCATATTCACGTCTTCTTTTTTATTTTTGTTCCAACATTTCTGCTTGAGATGACACAAAAGCTTCAAACTTCTGTTAGATATGTTTGAAAATTGAAACTTCGCTCAACTGCAAAGGTTGTAGGGATGAATCAGAAAAAAATGGGGTAGTTGCACTTACTTTCCAACCTCACTTGAGCTTTTCCTTAATGTCATATGTTCTTTTGACTTCTGTTTGCTATGCAGTATATTACATGGCAAAGTCAATTAATAATTTGTTGATTAGAATTGGGGGACCGAAGTACTAAAATAGTTTATCAACTTTGTAAAAAAAAATTTTACTTCAACAATATGGCTTCATTCAGTGGTTTCTAAGAGAAGAAAAAGCCATCCCTCATAAAGCCTTAGAACATAGGTTTCAGAACTTAAGGGACAGCTGCAGGATGTGCAAACCCTGAGGGGTGCAGACAAAATTTCATTTGTATTTACATTCAGTGTTTATTTATCTTTCTTATCAGCTTATTGCAGGTCAAAATGTCACTTGGGCCATGGATTGAAATTTTATTACAGGATGTGGGTGACACCAACAGGTCAAAATAATGATGTGATGCATAGAATTAATGATTTGTGGCACCAACTACTCGCCATGAATGTAAGATTTTTGCCTGCCTTTGCTTTTATGTGAATATTTAAATTTAGCAAGACAACACTGAAGCGACCAACTCTAATCAATGTCAATATCTATGTAAATCTGATTTTCTTGATTCACCAATGGAGCTACGTTCAGATTGTAGCAAGTATGTTCTTGGGGAATGCCAATTTTTTGCCGCCATGTACCGAACAAACATCCTAAACTCAAACTTGGATTCGTTGATTAACACGTTATACTGTTCAGAGTACAGCCTCTGCCCGTTTTGCAAGCTAACGTTTGTGTAGAGCAAGAAGAGGCATTGGTGATTTTATGAATCTTTGTACCATATACGTTTATTCATTATCTATTTCTTTCCCTGATTAGAAGAATTGGACTGACTGACTGTTGTGCTCTGGTTCCCTTTGCTTATGCTTGGGCTATCATTAAACGAATTCTATTACATGCATTTTGATCGAAGTCCCAGTCGATGTCTGTATTATTATGTGAAAAATGTTTAGACCAGGCGGAGAAAAGGTGATTGAGCCAAAGATAGCAAGGTTTTCATGTCTTTTCGACACAAAAGACATTGCAGAGAACAGATGAATGGGCAATTGGAATGGTGCTGGTGCCTATGATTTTTTTGTCCAAATGACTGGAAATTGCTCAAGGTCTAAAATATAGCTTTGTAACTTTGACGCGCAATTCAGTTTGGCAAATTTTTTGATCGGCTTGTTTGTAATGGTTGCTGTCAATGCTCACAAACGGTTAATTTCTTATTTTTTTTTTTAATGTTCTATAGGACTAATGCTTTTTTTGATACCTGTGTTGCTCTTAAAAATCACATTTCATATCCTTGTTCTATTTTGATCATATTTGATACCTTAATTCAACCCGACCTGCCTGATTTGGTGTTTTTAACTGGCTGTGTCCCGGAATTGATGATGTGTTAGTTCTTTTGCCGACACGTCATCAAATTGGACCCCACACACCTGTCCAACCGGTTAACCTAATACCCAAAATTGACCCAAATATCCTCCCACCTGATAACCCCAATACCCACCCACCAAACCACCCACTATCTCTCTCTGTTTTGGCTCCTCAAAACCGCCGCCCACTTCCTTGTTCTTTTTCTCTTCTTCCTCTCTTTTTTCTCCTCAAGCCCGCAAGCCATTGCCGCCTTTGCCCTCTTCCTTTACTCCTTCGCTTCGCCTATAGTTGTCGTCGCCTTCAATTTTCCTTCTCTCTCGAGTCGCCACAGCCACACACGGGTAGAGGAGTCGCGTCTTCGTGTGCTATGACGAAGGAGAGGTCTAGTGAGAGGCATGCGAGTGGCCTCTAAGGCCGCAACTGTTGCATGTACGGATAAGCCATCACGGCCTCTTCTTTCCTCTTTCCTTTCGTTCATCGGTTTCTTTTTGGGTTTTGGCTTCGGCGAGTTCTAATCGGGTTTTGTCTTGTGGTGGGTGTCGACGGCGGATGTGGTGTGCGCGGTTGTTGGTCGTCAGGGTTTGTGTGAGGCGCGTCGTCGCTGTGTCGAATGACTGGTAAGTCACTGACCTCCATCCCTCTACCCTTTTCCTTTCTTCTTTATTTGTGTGGTGCCTGATTGGTATCTGCTTGTGTGTTGGGGTTCGGCGACGACGGTGGGCTGGTGGCGAGTCCGCTGGGTTGAGGTGGTTTGGGTTCCCTATTGTCTTGTGGTGGGTGTCGACGGCGGATGTGGTGTGCGCGGTTGTTGGTCGTCAGGGTTTGTGTGAGGCGCGTCGTCGCTGTGTCGAATGACTGGTAAGTCACTGACCTCCATCCCTCTACCCTTTTCCTTTCTTCTTTATTTGTGTGGTGCCTGATTGGTATCTTCTTGTGTGTTGGGGTTCGGCGACGACGGTGGGCTGGTGGCGAGTCCGCTGGGTTGAGGTGGTTTGGGTTCCCTATCGTCGGCAGTATGAGTTGTTTGGGTACTGATGGCGGGTTTTGATTTTTCCTGAGTTGTGAGGTACTTGGCTGGGTTCGTTTGTGGAGATTTTGGGCAGTGAAATGGTAGTCTCGGATCCTTACCGGAAACACTACCCGAAAACAGAGAGAGATCGTGGGTGGTTTGGTGGGTGGGTGGGTATTGGGGTTATCGGGTGGGAGGGTTTTTGGGTCGGTTTTGGGTATTGGGTTAACCGGGTTGGGCTGGAGAGTGTGGCCCAATTTGATGATGTGTCGGCAAAAAAGCTGACACGTCATCAGTTCCGGGGCACAGCTGGTTAAAAACACCAAATCAGGCAGGTCGGGTTGAATTGAGGTATCAAATGTGATCAAAATAAAATAAGGATATGAAATATAATTTTTAGGGGCAACAGGTATCAAAAAAGGCATTAGTGCATGTTCTATATATTCAAGCAGATGTATGTTGGCGGTATTACCTCAACGGGGAAGATAACTAATAATCATAAATCACCTAAGACAGCCTAATATCACAGGCAAAATACAATCTTGTAAGATCCAGTCAGTAATTGCATCAACTAAGGTTATGGTTTTTAGGTTGAAGAATTAGCTGAAAAGAAACAAGTTTTCAATTAATCGGATTGAACAGGGGCTTATGCAGGCTGGAGTCTAAGCATAAATTACACCGACACCCACAAAGTGCAAATACTCTTGGACTTAAATTCACACTAGGTGAATAAAAAGTAGCATCTCTGAAAAATATCCATTCACTCACTCCCTTGCATGTTGTCTTCATCATCTAAAAATATTTTCCACTGTGTAGGCTCTCATCAAAGGAGACGCTCCATGCATGTACCCGCCCCATCCCTCCAGGCTGCAGCTTAAAAGGGGATAACTACTCGGAAAGTCTTAATTTTTTTCATTTTCTGCAACCAAGTCCTATACTTTTTTAAACCCCCACTTAAGTCCTATTCCTTTATTAGTTACATCAAACAAATCCTAAACCTTATTTCTGTTAAATCCTTCCATTAAATCTAACTTTTGTAAGAGAATTAGTTACAGTTCAGTCCCTCAAACTTTTGATTTAAAGTAAAAAACTTCCTAAACAAAAAAATAAAAATAAAAATACCATAAAATGCCCAGACTGGATAATTTAGTCCTATCTGATCCTTTTAAAGGACTGGATAAGCAATGGGAAAATGCAGTTGTGGTCAAACTATATGGCCGATATATTGGATTCACAGCTCTGCGGACCAAACTGTTCGAGCTTTGGAAGCCAACCGGTTCGATCAAGATTATAGACCTCGAGAATAATTTTTACTTGGTAAGGCTCTGGGAGTCTCAGGATTATTTGCATGCTTTGACCGATGGACCTTGGTTCATTTACAGAAGCGTCCTCAGCGTGCAACCTTGGTCCCCCAACTTCCGAGCTTCTTCCGGCAAAATTGACTCCATCGTCACCTGGATCCAGTTCCCCGATTTTCTGACCAACCGATACCATTCTCGGATTATGCGGCAGCTTGGAAACATGGTTGGCCGAACAGTCAAACTCGATGGTAATTCTTCTAACCCAACTAGAGCTAAATTTGCACGAGTAGCTGTTTGCCTTGATTTAACGAAGCCTCTCAAAGGGACTATATACCTTGAAGGGGAACCGTTAAAGGTTGGTTATGAAGGGTTGCCAGATATATGCTATATTTGTGGGAGACTTGATCACAACATTCTACCCTGCCCGATAGCCCCGCATGTTCACGGAGGGCAGTCTGTACCCACCTCTGCATCTTCGAGGCCTACTAGGGAGCCAGTTACCTCGCCAATTGAAGGGCGGGGGGAATGGATGAATGTCCCTCGAAGATCTAGGCGGCCTTCTCAGAGCCACACTACTAGCCCTCTGGTGCCCCCGTCAACCTCTCACACTAGCATCCCACCCAACAGGTTCCAAGCCCTAAGTCGGCCTCGTCCCGCAGGCTCAGAGGCTGGCATTACCTCGACCCCGATGCCACCCACTCCACCGATACCGACCATACCACAGATCTCCCAAGGACTACAACTTGTACCTTCCCCTCCTCCACCAACAACAAACGATGATACCGCCCATTCCCAGCCTGAACCTCCACCGGTTCTACCTACACTTCAAGACTTTTTAGGGGAAGGGACAATCAAACGATCCAAGAACAAGTCTTCTACCCGAACACCAAAGCAATCCACCAAAAAATCTCAACCCCTGAAATTCTTGAAGCTTATATCCAAGGAAATCCCGAAAAGACAATCCATCCAAGACGTTTCCAATCCAAGCACCTACCCGTCTACATCCGCAGCTGTCCAAACCCCCATTGGACCTGTCCCCCCCCCCTCAGTTCCTTCCCCTGCCATTTATCCTGCTATCTCTAACAATTTCAACCACCCAGCCCCACCTCGGCCCCGCAGAAACCAAAACCACACGGCAGTAGTCCTTACAGATGACTGCCATCGCATGATCTTCTCCCCTGATGCATCTAGTTCCGGTATGAATAAGGCTCGGCCGCCGGATATTTCTCATCCTAGCTGACCAGTCACGTTCCTGTTTTTACACTGTCGGTCTTTGCCGTGATTTTGCCAGCAGTCCATGTTGTTTATTCATATCCTTTTTGTCTGGGTTTCGAATCCCTCATGTATTAGTTTTTCTATGTTTTGTCATGTATCTTGTATAAGATAAAAGTCGACCTGAGCTACCGACTTCTAATCCTGTACCAAGCTCACATATATTTCTAATATACTTTCGGGTTTCGACCAAAAAAAAGAGCGCCAGAGACACAGCCACAAACACCGTACGATAGGCCAAAAGTATGCCACTGTTTACCATAAATGTGCTTTGTTCTTTTACTAATAATCTTTTTTATTTTATTTTTTTGTGGATAAACGACGAAAAACTATCACATCACCGATAGTATATTATAAATTCTTACAAGACTTTAGACTTCTGCCCCTAAGGCAGGAGGGGCCATAGATAATGTGTTGAGGGCCAGGCGCTAGAGTTGGTGAGTATGTCTGCGACTAGGAGGATTACAAGTGGGATTGAGAAATCTGGTAACTACTTTTTCCTTTTACTTATTTATTTATCTACGGGTGACAATTGGAGGCCATATTTTCTGCAATTGTCTTCATATATTTCGTGCTCTGGTATTAGGCCTCTGCTCTCTGCAGTGGTCTTCACCTTCTTCGGTTCTAAGGTTATGCCTATAAATTTTTAGGCTTCTGTTCCCGAATTTAAGCATAACGGTGGAAGCTTGGTTGTGGGAAATGGTTATGCCTGTAACTTTTTAGTCTTCTGTTCCCAAATTTAAGCATAATGGTGGAATCCGGTTTAGTTTTGTTCTTTTTTTTTTTTTTTAAATGAGACTACTTTAAACCCTTAACCCAACCCATCCAAAGCCAAGGTGTTTTGCCACTGTGCCGCAACATTTGCTGCCCTGAGATGCAGTTGTTGGACGTTAGTCTGTGTTTATTTGCTACTGGTCTTGATTTTCTTTATTTAACCATGTCTCTTTGTTCTTGCAGCGGAATTCGAGGCCACGATGATGAAGTGGTGGAAACTGTGTCCATAACCTGCTCTTATGTTGGACTTCAGACCGAAGGTGTTTCATTTGCTAAAGTCTCCCCTCGGGAATTGTAACCTTCTCATATCATGGCCACAATCTAACCATCTTTTTACTCTAGTTCTTTCTGTTTATCAATACGAACTTGTGTATATTCCATGCCATTTTGTTTCATATATAAATATATAGGGTTTTTGGTACGCAGCTGTACTGTTTGATTTGTTGCCTATATATACCTGTGCTCTCAAGTTGTTCCTTTCGTATACTTGTACTATTGATTTTGTTCCCATCTAATATGAAATTAGTATAAAGTGAGTCGTGCAACGATAGTGTGGTGGACCCATAACCCACCCTCAGGATTGAAGCCTTCTTCTGCTCCTAATGCCATACAGGATGTACGAAGCATTCCATCCGCCCAGGAGAAGGGAAGCAGGGGGCCAGAACCCCAAAGGCTCATCTCTTATGTACTTATGGTAGCTTTGTTTAGAAAGATCGGTCGTGGCCGGGTGCCTTTGGTTGATGAAATCCGACCTTGAGAACGTTGGTGCGAGCCTCAGCTAATTAATGAAGCAATGTGACTACTTGAAAGCAATTGTTACCTACCACTGATTACATATTTCTTGCCACCCAGTCCCAACAAGAACAAATTTCTTTTTCAACTTTTTGTTTCTTTGTCATTGTTTGAGCATATCAAAATGATTTTCATAATATACAATCTTTTGGTATATTAAACATTCTTCAAAGTGAGTTAGTTTAGGAGTAGCCTGTTGCAACTCTGACGCCTTCCACTCTTGCTGCTGTAATTAAGAATGCTTGCTGCCCGATTGTTTATGTTTTGTTGGGTTGTGTTAAGCCCTTTAACTTGTCGATGTTGAGAATTTAGGGTAGCTTTTACCTCTAATATTCTCATATCAGGTTAACATAATATTCTGTTTAAGATTCTAGGGAATTTTAATTTTACCTCAAGTACTGGGTTGATTGTTTATCCAAAAAGAAAAACGAAATTTCGTTGACTCGGTTTGGTCCACTAGTATCTTTTCATTGCACCAGTAAGGATGACCCGTTAGGAATGCAGGCAGACCCACCTTGCATATAATTATGAATCCTATTGGAAAACTAATGGCGACATCATAAAATATTGTTGACGAGTAAGTAATTGCATGCAGACTTTTGTTGTTAAGTCTTCCCCCACAGATCTAACCCTACACTAAACACAACCAAGAAAGTACCTTCCTCCACAAAGCTCTAGCGAGAATTTTGTGCTTCAGGTAAGAATACCTTCCTGTAATCTTACTCTTTGTTAGCTTGCTCAGTTGTCTGTTTGATTGTGTTTCATTCCTGTTCTCTTTTGATTCATAATAGAAGATCTCTGGAACAAAATCATGGCCGAGGCTGTTCTGTCTGTTGTCTTTAATGTCTTACTTGAAAAGATGGCTTCTCAAGAGGTTGTGAACTTTTTCAAGCAGCGAAAGCTCGATGATAAGCTGCTGAAGAAAATGAAAACAAGAATGAACACTGTCAATGGATTACTTTCAGATGCGGAGGAGAAGGAGATTACTTCTTCGGCCGTGAAGAACTGGTTGGACGACCTCAAAGACATTGCTTATGAAACTGATGACTTCCTGGACGAGATTGCCTACAAAGCTCATGAACAACAGATGGAAGTGGAAACAACATGTTCAATAACCTGCTCAGACCAGGTCAGAAACTTTCTTTCCTCTCTTAATCCATGTAAGAAGGGGATGGGAGAGATGCAACCAAGATTGGAAGAGATCTTTGATAGAGTAGAAGACTTGTTGAAGCAAAGAAAACCACTTGGTTTAGTGCCACAAGTTGGGAAAGGACCTGAACATATATCATCATCATCATCATCATCTCAGCGCAGAACAACCACTTCTCTATTGGTTGATCCTGCTGTTTATGGCAGGGATAATGATAAAGAAGCTATCATACGATTATTGTTGTCTGATGATGCAAAAGGGAAATGCCTGGATGTGATTCCCATAGTTGGAATGGGCGGGATTGGCAAAACCACACTTGCACAACTCGTTTTCAATGATAGCCGAGTGAAGCAACGGTTTGATGATAAATTTAGAGTATGGGTTTGTGTCTCCGAAGAGTCTGATATTTTCAAGGTGACCAAGAATATTCTCAAAGAAATTGGTGTATCCGATTGTGATTCATCAACTCCCAATCAACTGCAAATTAGGCTAGAGGAGAAAGTAAGAGGGGAGAGGGTTTTGCTTGTTTTGGATGACGTCTGGAATGAACGTGCCGATTGGAAACGTGTGCTGGTACCATTCTCATCTGTTGCACAAGGAAGCAAGGTCCTTATTACTACACGATTTGAACAAGTGGTGTTAGCCATGTCTTCGGTCCCTGGTCACCAGTTAGAAGTATTAAGTGCAGCTGATTGCTGGAAGTTGTTTGCACAACATGCCTTTGATGGTGGCAATATCGATGCATATGGAGAATTGGAAGAAATTGGGAGAAAAATTGCAAGAAAATGCAAAGGCCTTCCTTTGGCTGCAAGAACCCTCGGAAGTTTACTCAATCGTAAGAAAAGTGCTAGAGACTGGGAAGCAATATTAAAGAGCAATATGCGGGATATGCAGAATGGCAACATTATTTCGGCTCTGAGATTGAGCTACCATTATCTTCCCTCACATCTCAAGCAATGTTTTGCTTATTGTGCTGTCTTTCCAAAGGACTTCAAATTCCAGAAGGAAGACTTGGTGCTCTTATGGATGGCAGAGGGATTCATAGTCCAACCCGATAAAAGGAGAGATATGGAAGAGATTGGCAATGAGTATTTTGAAGAACTTGCATGCAGGTCATTTTTTACTTTTCAAACTGCCTATGATGAAGGATTCTTTATTATGCATGATCTCGTCAATGACTTGGCAAAATCTATAGCTGGGCAATTTTTCTACAACATGGAAGATGTTGATTCGCTAGAAGCTAGTGAAAGGACTCGCCATTTGTTTTATATACAAGATGGATCTAATCCAATGGAGCAATTGAAAAGCCTTTGCGAAGCAGGGATCTTGCGGACTTTTATATATTCCGTGGAGGATCAGCCTGGTCAATCTCTCAATTTTTTGTCAAGACTTGGGCGCTTGCGAGTGCTGGATTTTTCCTTTGTGGAGGAGGATAATGATGCAGGAAACATTTTGACAGAACTGGTTGGAACTTTCAAATACTTACGGTTTTTGCGACTGAGGAGGTCATCAATACAAAGTTTGCCTGAAGCTGTGGCAAGTTTATGTTACTTGCAAACACTGATCCTGAATAATTGCAATGAACTGACTGTGTTGCCTGATTCAATAGGTAAGTTGAAGGAGCTGAGGCATTTCAGCCTACATAGTAGAAAGATAGAAGTGTTGCCTGATTCAATAGGCAATCTGAAGGGGTTGAGGCATCTAGAACTTTGTCACGCACTAATCCAACAGCTTTCCGAATCTATATGTGGTCTCTACAATTTGCGGACTTTAAAATTGCATTGGTGTAGCAGACTTGCTGAGCTTCCAAACAACATGACGAATCTAACAAACCTATGTAATCTTGATATTAGGGAGACTAGTTTGAAATATATGCCAGTGCAGATGGGCAAACTAGCCAAGCTCCAAAACTTAACAGAATTTATTGTGGGTGAACAACAGCGAGGGTCTGGGCTTGGAGAGTTGGGGGAGCTCCGAAATTTACAAGGAGAATTGTGGCTTCGATATCTGGAGAACGTTGTGGATGAGCAAGATGCCTTGAGGGCCAATTTGAAAGATAAAAAGGGACTACGTGAATTGTCTTATTATTGGCAGAGTAATGATGATGATGATGTTGACTCAGATGTAAGCCTACTACAGCAGCTGCAGCCTCACGTAAACATAAAGAGCATTGAGATTAAAGGATTTAGGGGTACAAGTTTTCCGAATTGGGTGGGGCACTCCTCCTATTCCAACCTTGTGAGTTTGAGACTTAGAGGATGCAAACACTGCACTTACTTGCCACCGCTTGGGCAGTTGCCATTCTTAAAAGCACTTTGGATAAATGGGTTTGATTCTGTAGTGTCGGTGGGAGCTGAGTTCTACGGTGGGAGTTTCTTGTCAATCCAGCCATTTCAATCCCTCCAAAGTCTGGATATTGTGGACATGCCACGATGGGAGGAATGGATATCTGATGATGAGAGACAAGGCAGAAGGAGGGCATTCCCTGTTCTGGAGCGTCTAAAACTTGACTTATGTTGGGAATTGAGCAGGGTGAATCACCTGTTTCTCCCATCCCTTGTTGATTTGGAACTATTTGGATGTCCCAAGCTGAGCTTTCCCAACCAACTTTCTCTCCCGTCCCTTGTGGAGCTGTCTCTTTTTGGTTGTCAAGGACAACAAGAACTATTAGAACAACTTGGGGCTTCTACAATTCAAAAGCTTGGTATTTGGGATTGCAGCAGTGTTCTCTTGTATTGGGGTCTGGATAAGCTCTCTTCTCTTTCATCCTTGGAGTTACGTACTATCCGCGATGTGGAAGCCTTCCCTGGGAGGATATCTTTGCCTTGTAGTCTTACCCACATTACCGTCTCGAATCTTCAAAACCTGAAATCTCTGAATTACAATGGCCTTCAACATCTCACCTCTCTTGTACGTTTGTCAATATGGGATTGCCCGGGGCTCCAATGCATCCCAGAAGAGGGGTTGCCCTCATCCCTTTCCTGTTTACAAATTGGAGGATGTCCTGTCCTGCAAAGGAGGTGTAAAAGAGGGGAAGGGGAAGATTGGCCCAAGATTTCTCGCATCCCTGAAGTGCATATTCCTCCCCCAGAAAACTAGGTACGTACACACAAGATTGTTTAATTTTAAACTTTGAGTTAGTGGTGTGGTAGCTGGCTGACTATGTTTTTCTGCTATTTTTTCTCCTTGTGAAGATGGAGAGCATTCCTTGAATTCTTCCCAGAGGTTTTGGTTCTTCTGCCAAGAATACATGCTACTGCTTGGAATGGATGGAACTCTCCCTCTCCCTCTAATTGTTTTTCTTTTTGCTTTTGCTGATTCCATCATGGCTACACTTTTTCTTTCCTTGCAGTGTCTCAAAAAGAGGCTGGTCTCACATTCGCTTTTACAAGATCGAAGGTTATTCTTTGTTTGGTGTTTACGTCATTGTTAATCGCAGTTGCTGGGAATACATACATTGACACAAATGATCCTCTTATTGCGTTTGTTTAGTAATAGTGTTCTAGTACTAATCCCACCAAGAGGATTGAATAGTCATTTGATTTGGTTTTCTCCAAATGTAATGTTTGATGAACCAAAATAACATTCATACGTGCGTCAGCGATTTTAATAGCCCAATAATTAATAATATACAATAGCAATATTGCTTCCGCAAATTGTCTGCCAAATCTCTACAAGCATATTCTAGTTTGAACAGGGTTATCATCAGATTGAGATTGTGAAATGGTGATACTGTGATTTCTAATTCTATAATATGAATAAGAAAGCCAAACATCCGATATGATACATTACACACAGAAGAGAAAAGCCGTCTATGTATCCTCATTCCTGGCATGCAACAGTGAGACCCTTCCCGAGGGATTGATTGATGTTGGAAAAGCTGTTGGGTGCGGGTTTGCTTTCAAGTTTATTTAGGAGATTTCTGGACATTATTTCATTCTGGCACCCGTCTTTTGAAACCGCATGCGAGCTAAAGATTTAACTATTTTAGGTTTTTTTTTTTAATTATGTTGTGTGCTTAAGAGTTGCTTGTGTCTAGGTTAATTTTGAGGTAGTGACAGTACTATGATGATAATACAACTAATAGTATTACATTAATGCATCACCTAGTATTCTGTTGTTTATGCTTCTGTTAGTGCTAATACTATGTTGATAATAACACTATTACCTAGTGTTACATTAACGATCACCTAGTAATCTGTTGTTAATGTTTCTGTTAGTGCTTTTCCAAGTGTCCGTGAGCTTCCGATGACTTCGTTTGTGTTATACTGCCAAGCTTTAACCCAGGGGGTAGCTCTAGCTAACCAGGTTCAATCCTCACAAGCTTTGGTGTTCTAGAAAAATCCTGCACGGCGACGAAGCAATACCATCAACCCAAGTCCACTGTAAGGAAAAAAAAAAAAGGTTCCAACTTATTAGGGATACGCCATTTCAAGCCCCACCAATGGCACAGCCTACTACAAATGCAACAAGAGAAAGAGCAGTGCATCATTGGGAGATGATTTTTTTGGCTGGTCTCCAATTATTTTGAGCACTCAAGAGCATGGAGAATCTGCTCAGTTGATGATAGATGATATGGCCGAGCGGTCTATGTTACCTAAGGGGCTGCCCTTCGGACCCCTAAAAGCCAAAAAAAATATGACTACTGGTAGAATATGATCAAGTCTCATTGGAAGTGAGTAAAAGCGTGCAAGTTACTATCACTTTTTAATTTGTTTGTTGTTTTTGCACTTGTGTTTTTAATGTAATGCTTTAAAGTAGTATCAGAATAAGCTTTGGAAAGCGAAGAAGTAAGCATTGTTTAAATAAATAATTTTAGGCATGCCAATGCCTGATCACGTAGCCTACACTAAGTCTTATGTTAATAGACTACACGACTTTTGGTCTATATAAGTGTCTATTGTAATATGGTTTTAAAAGTGAAATCAAGTGAAATAAAAACGTGGTGTTTCACTTCATTGCAAGGCTCCTAGCTTGCTTTTAGAGAGTTGAAAAAGGATTGAGAGTTTAGAGAGAAAAAAACTACTGAAACAAAATGATTCTGCAGAATTCTAAAAAATTTCCAGAATTCGTTTAAGAGAGTTCTACCAGAACTTGCATCAAGTTGTGTCCTAGTATCCAAGAAGTGGTAGCAGAGCGTGATTGCTCTTAAGGGACAACCTCTTTTTTGATTGGTTAGAATGGTGTCTGAATGGGTGATTATTGCAAGATTAAGGGAAGTTCTTTGATGTTCTGACCTCGATAAACGACAATAAACACGCTATGCCAGAAGATGGAAGACCAGTTTGGCCTAGAGTTTTTAGGCAGAAAATCGTTCAATAAAGATCAAGGGTGTGTTTGGATTTGTTTTCTCTTTTTTGTTTTTAAGAATAGCTCTCAACAATTAACTCAAAAAAAAAAAAAAGACTTCAAAAGTTATTTGGGTATCTTGTTCTCAGATATTTATTTTTGGGAAGAATTCATAGATGTCCAACAATCCATAGGCTTGGGGTTAACAAACCTCAAAAAAAAAAAAACCCATAGATCTACACGATTAGAAAACCCACTGCCACCTACAGATCCCCACCGCCACTGCCAGCAACAATTCCTTCGTAGCCTTGTGGATTCCGAGAGGTTCTCCACGGTGGAGGAAGCGTGCTTTGTGGCAAGGATGAACAGCGGCGAGGTCGAACAGTGGAGAGGTCGAAGGCGAAGAAGAAGACCAGGAAAAGAAAGAATACAGTGAGGAGGGAAAGAGAACAAGAACTAGGGTTTTTTTTTTTCCAGTGATGGCGATGAGGCTTTTGTTGCAGACATAGCAGGGAGGAGGAAGGAGCGTTGAAGGTTGTTCTGCAATTACGGCAAGATATTTGAGAAAAAAAGGAAAGAGATTATATATATATATTATTTACGAGAATACCACCGGTGAAAACAAGCAAAACATCTCTTTGGGAGTACTCTCTTTTCTATTTTCAAAATCAACTTTTAGAGAATTGCTTTCAAAACTATTCTCCCAAAATATCTCCCAAACAATTTTTCTTATTTTCAAACCCACCAAAACCAGAAAATAGAGTTTTGGAAACACTTTCAAACACGCTCCAAGTGATTCTGTTCCTTGAAAGTGATGAGCTTGGGAGTAATGAAAATGAGGAGATTGATGACGACAAAGATGCCGAATCAGAGGTAACAAATGGTTCTGAATTGATTATAAAAGATGAAAATGAAGATTTCATTGGTAAGAGTTATGATTTTGTTGAATCGGATGATGATGGTTTATTTGGTAAAGAGGTCTTAGTTGATGAGATTCTTATTGATTATAAACATGAAAATGCTTTTAAATATGTGGAAAGTGATGATTCTGTAGTTGTTGTTTGTGAAGATCTTTGTTTGGAGTTCAAAGATTACTCCAATTATAAATTAATTGATGTTGAGAGTGAGAATGATAGTTCAGGTTTAGAGCCTCTTGAAATAGAGAATATTGTTGCCATTAAATATTGTGTTGATGAGTTTGTTGATTGTGAGATTCTGGAAATGATTGAAAATGGCAAAACTAGAAAATCAAAGTGTGGAAAAAGGTTGGCATACATATTCAAGAGAAGTCATTTGAGTTTTTATGATTTGTCTGATCTTTCAACTGCTAAGAAAAGAAGATATTCTGCAAAGAAGACAAAAAGAAAAAAAGAACGGAGAGGTTTCAGGTCTATTCACCAAGTCTTTGATAACAATAAGGTTCAAATTATTGAAGAGGTCTGTTGAAGTTGAAAATGAAGATAAACTGAAGGGCAGCTGACTCATGGGGGAGTATTAGAATATGATCAAGCCGTATTAGAAGAGAGGAAAGTGTGCAAATTGCTATTACTTTATACTTTTTTGTTGTTTCAATTAAAGTAGTATCAGAAGAATAAGCTTTATAAAGGGAAAAACTAAGCATTGCTTAATCAAGTATTTTCAGGTATGCCAGAGCCTAATCAAGTAGCCTACACTAAGTCGTATGTTAGTGGACTACACTTTTAGACTTTTGGTCTACATAAGCGTCTATTGTAATATGGTTTTAATCAAGTGAAATAAAAGCGAGGTGTTTCATTTCATTACAAGGCTCCTGACTTGCTCTTAATTAGAGAGTTAAAAAAGGATTGAGAGCTTAGAGAGAAAAACTACTGAAACAAAATGGTTCTGCAGAATAATGAAAAATTTCAAGAATTTGTTTAGGAGACTTCTACCAAAATTTGCATCAGGTTTTGTCTAGTATCCAACAAGTACAGGCCAATAAAGAGGATAGAAAATAGAATAGATTCTTAAAAGGTATTTTCTAAATAATATAGACCCTATTTATTCTTCCATATTGCTTTCTAAAAAGACCTGTAGGGCAAAGAAACAATCCCAAATTTTGACATAATTGGCGTCCATTTAATTAATCTTGGTCACAGACGGACACTCTAATTGGTTCCAAGTATCCTATACAAGGCATCATTGTAGCTCAACAGCCACTATTACCTCTGTGCGCGGGATATTTGGCCACATCACACATATGTGTATATAGAGCTTGATTGAAAGCGCCACGAATCAAACCCGGATTTAGACCTGACATTGTTCATCATGAGGTTAGTCTTCTTAAAATATGTAGTAACTAATCACGCGGAGCACAACCAAGAGCAGTAGTGCTCTTGTTGACATTAGTTTATATATGCTTTGTTTGTTTCAGTCCATTCAATAATCCCAGGAGAAGTCCTCTGCTTGAACATCTACTATCACTTGACTATTGTCATAATATGAACCTGTTGAATCAACGGAAGCAATCATAATCCCTTCCTCCTGTTTTTTTAATAGATTGTTGCTGGGAATATACATATATTGCCTTTGAGGCTGAGAAGATTGGGAGTCAAATGGTTTGGTTTTCTCCAAATGTTTGATGAAATGACCCACCAAAAAGAAAACATCCATGTATGTATTTAAAAAGATGCATGGGCATGCAAGGATATTGCTTCGGATTATCTCTAAAAGAATATTCTAGCTAGTTGAAGACTGTTTATCACAGAGACAGGTCCTAAGACTGTTTACTCTTCCAAATATTTTTCTTCCACCTCCCTAAAAACAGGTACATGCATTGGAGATAATTGAGGGCATCCTCAAGCAAATGTGTTTCCTTTATTGCCATTGTAACCCTTACACCAGTTCAACTACTGTTACTACTGTAGGTCTTTCGTTCAGTCGGCAGAAAAAAGTTCATTTTGGAGACCTTCTAAGTGAAGTAAAAAGTGATCAAGACGTTGTACTGTTGTATATTTGATTTAAGCTATTGAATTTCATATTATCATTTGGTTCCTCCGTATATTCATTACTGTTACTTTTCGGTCACATCTAGTAACCATATTTATGTATCCTACTCAGGCCGCCCGGTGCAATGGCTCACGGTAAATTTGAGAGCGACTATGTTGATTGTGTTATATATATGTCAGGTTCTATGTCTTGTCTTCTTATATGATTGTAATTGTACACCGCAAAATATTGAAACATTAATTACTCATGATGCATAAGTTAGTGTTCAGCTTGCTTAGTAAAATTTTGTTGATAGTATGTCATGGCTTCCACTCTGATATGATTAATTATGAAAGACATGCATCTAAAATGACAGTCTTTCAGTAACTGTATGTGTCATGTCCTGCTCATTTCCTTCCCCTTAAATGTCGTGAAATTTTTATTCATTTTTCGGTTTAATTAAATACAAACAAATTATTTTGCTGGTTCTCACTCTTATTTTATCTCGATGTTCATAATTTCAACAGGCTTGTAGAGATGGGGATGGCAATCTGTATGGAATTCTGAGTCATATGTATGGTTACTATTCTTGAACTTTATAACACCACTTAAAAAGAGTTTTGGGATAAAAGAAATTGGGATTCTTTCTCTTTCATTGTCATTTATTTTCCCTCTGAGCGCAGTTGCTGGCCATGTATTGAGTGTAACTATTTCATTTCATCACAGAAATTTTGATTAATTCTTGCCAAAAGATGAAGTTTGGTAGATTGATTACTGCTAGTGTATGAGGAAAGTTTTTTCTGGGTTGTGTTTAGTATTTACCAGGCATCAATTGGGGATTGTAGGTGAGGATTTATAGTTGATTCTTACCAAAAGCAACAAAGCATCTTGCACAATGAAGTGTATCCTTCTGCTGGTTCATAAACAACAACACACGAGGAATGAATGAAACGATACGCAAGGAACACAATATAAACTTAAAAGTATTATAAAATTGGGGGAGATTTTCACTATTTGATAGAATAATACAAACTTGATCAAGGTAATAATACAACTTTGTGGGAAATAATAGAACTTTAATAGTAATGGAAATGGAGGATAATTATATTAATAATGGAGAGAGAAAAAGAGATGTGTATTGAAATTTGGAGAGAGTGAGTTTATGGTGATCAAAGGTGTGAGTGTGTATGGAAATAAAGGGGATATCTATAGGTAAAAATGGGAGGATAAAAACAAATGAGAATGATTAATTTAATAAGAAAAAATAAAAAAGATATTAGGTAAAGGAAGATGGTATTAAGATTAGGACAAAGGGAATTATGGTGAGTAAATGGCCAAAGGGATGAATCCAATTGGATGTTAGGTTGAGGGGCAAAATATTTACTGGGGGTAAATCCGAGTACGATAAAAACGAGTTTTACTGTATGGTAACAATGACATTCACCATAATTTATTTACAACACTCCCCCTTGAATTGTCATTGCACTTTGGGTAGAATACGCTTTAGAAGAACTACCTCGTTAAAAACCTTACCAAGAAAAACCCAGTGGGATAAAAACTTGGTGAAGGAAAAAAGAGTGTAGTGCGTATTCTACTCCCCCTCATTTTGGTCTCCCTTGATGTCACGAAATCGTCGCATGCCAATCTTCCTTATCAACTTCTCAAAAACTGAAGTAGGCAGTGATTTTGTAAATAGGTCTGCCAAATTGTCACGAGCGAATCTGTTGAAAACAAATATCACCATTCTTCTGGAGATCATGAGTGAAAAAAATTTTTGGTGATATGTGCTTTGTCCGGTCGCCTTTGATGTATCCTTCAATTGGGCAATGCAGGCAGCATTATCTTCATAAATGATTTTTAGAACATCTTTCCCACTATCTAATCCGCAAAAATCTCGAATATGTTGTGTCATTGATCTTAGCTAAACACACTCTCGACTAGCTTCATGTATGGCTACAATTTCTGCATTATTTGAAGAGGTGGCAACAATACTTTGCTTTGTGGATCTCCACGATATAGCAGTTCCTCCAAAAGTAAACAAGTAGCCTGTTTGTGACCGAGCCTTATGTGGATCAGATAATGGACCTGCATCTGTAAAAAAACCAATATTTTGCCAATAGATTTATGGCATAAGCTTTAGGCTTCATATTACTAGCATGATAAATTGCACTTTAACAAGATACTTCAGGACCAATCTAGCTCTCTTATGAGATTTTGAATTTTAAAATCTTTCTTAAAACGTAGCACGGGCATTTGGAAACTTCTTCGGGAGTTCCAACAAGATTTAGATCAGAAAGATAGTATCTAAATCATAAACATAAGCAACAATAATAAGTGCAAATACGTAGTACATATATGCTGTTAGTGTAATATGCCCAAAAGCCAATCAATGGATGGTTGTTTGTAGTCATGTATATACATTAAGGTTATTCCAATAAATATGATTATGAGATAATCGCTTGCACATATTTATAACCCGAGAATACTTTGTATTCTTAAAATGTCCCTAGTCGATTATTATTATGGATGGGTTGTAATAATAAATTAAGACTAGCGTATGTTGAGAATTATATGAGATATGAATTCTACATACGGGTACAAGTTAGAGAACTTGTGGACTGGACTGACCCACATAAGAACCCTACATGGAACGTTATATGATAGTCATTAGTGGTTCTT
>JAKUCV010001398.1:0-63369 GCA_028386065.3 Turnera subulata
TTGGAGCCAAGATATGTTGTTCTTGATGTTGCTGCTAGTGTGTTAGCCTCTAGTTTTATCTAGAGAGGAATATTTGTTGTGAACCCATTATTATTTGATGTAGTGGAAGATTGACGGACTTCGGTCCCGTGGTTTTTACCCCGTCTTGGGGGTGTTCCACGTAAATTCGGTGTTGTGGTTGTGTTGGTTTTGATTGCTAGCATTTATTGGCTTGGTTGTTGATATCTCATTTTGGTAGCACAAAGAGAGGAAATTAATTGACCGGATTATTCCGCTGCGCATTTTGATTTCGGTTAATTGTTGTTGTCTTGAATTGGTGTGTCTTTCCCCAACAAACTGGTAGCGGAGCCAGGTTCATTGTTTGTGGTTTCTTATGCATATCAAAATGGAGGATAAAGCTAGCTTGATAAAACTCAATTCATCGAATTATTGTGTATGGAAGATGTATATGGAGGATCATTTGTATTGCAATGATTTGTTTGGGCCAATTGAGTGTGAAGGCCAAAAAGCTGCAAGTACAAGTGACAAAGAGTGGAATTCTTTGAATAGAAAGACAGTTGCTAATATCCGGAAGTAGATTGTTGTGAGTGTGGTTCATCATGTTAGTCAGATCACAGATGCTTATGAGTTGTGGAAGAAGCTGAAAGATTTGTTTGAGAAGCGGAGTGCGCAGAATAAAGCCTTTATGATTAATAGGCTTGTTGAACCTGAAGTACACAGATGGGCAAGATATGTCCGAGCACTTAAACAAATTTCCAAGGGACCTTGAATCACTTGACTACTTTGGGGATAAATCTAGATGATGAAGTGCAAGCATTGATTTTGTTGAGTTCGTTGCCAGACAGTTGGGAGACTTTGACAGTATCTCTTAGCAATTCTGCTCGTGTTGTGAAGCTCACTTTAGATGCAGTGAAGGATAGTGTGATGGATGAAGCTGCCAGGAGGAAAGAATTGAGGGTTAAGTCCATTGAGTCAGAGGCCCTTGTTACAGAGAACAGGGGGAGGAGCAAGAGCAGAAAGCCACAAGGAAGAAAACATTCCAAGTCTCGTGGCAAGAAGAAAGAGTGGAAGACTAGAGGAAATTCCAAATTCAGAAGTGAGATTAGATGCTATAATTATGATAAGCCGGGACATATCCAAAAAGAGTGTAGAAGCTTCAAGAGAGATCAATAAAAGGAAGAAAGCAAGAAGGTTGCCAAAGAAGATTCAAGTGCAGTGGCAATTGATTCCGAAGATGATTCCTTCCTTCTATATGAGGAAGAGAGCATTAATATTGCACAACAAGAATACACATGGATTTTAGACAGTGGTGCTTCCTGACATGTCACACCTTGTAGAGAATTCTTTAATACCTACAGGAGTGGTGACTTTGGCTGATTGAAGATGGGTAACAAGTTCGATGCTCGAATTGTTGGAGTCGGTGATATTTGTCTAGAAACCAATCTTGGATTCAAGTTGCTACTCAAGGATATAAGACATGTTCCAGATCTTCGATTGAGTTTGATCTCCACCGGAATTCTTGATGATGAGGGATATCATAGTAGCTTTGGTAATGGGGTTTGGAAGCTTACTAGAGGAAAGGGTGCAATTGTCTTGGCAAAAGGAAAAAAAGGAGAATACTCTCTACCGGACTCAAACAAAGCCATGCTATGATGAAGTAAATGCCGTTGAGCATGAAGTCTCTATGGAATTTTGGCATAAGAGACTTGGACACTTGAGTGAGAAAGGCCTACAATTGCTTGCAAATAAAGAGTTCTTGCCAAGCTTGTCAGGTACCTTGTCTAAATCTTGCACACAATGGTGGCAAATACCAGGGGCCATTTGAAGAGTATTGCAACTCTTATGGCATCAAGCTTGTGGAGACACCTCCCAAGACACCGCAACACAATGGTGTAGCAGAGAGAATGAACAAAACCATTTGCAACAGAGTTGTCAGTATGCTTTCTCATGCCAAATTACCTAAGTCATTTTTGGGTGAGGCAATGAGGACTGCAGTTGATTTGATTAATTTATTTCCTTCCACGGCACTTGATGGTGATGTTCCAGATAGAGTGTGGAGTGGAAAGAATGTGTCCTACAAGCACTTGAAGGTGTTTGGTTGCAAGGCATTTGTTCATGTGCCTAGAGATGAGAGGTCCAAGCTTGATAGCAAGACTAAGCAGTGTATCTTCCTTGGATATGGGCATAATGAGTTTGGGTATAGCTTGTGGGATTTGAAGAACAAGAAGATCATAAGGAGCAGAGATGTGGTGTTCTTTGAAGACCAAACATTAGAAGACTTTGATGAGACGGAAAAGCCTAGTACTTCTTCCTTTCTTCTAGTGAGGTACTAGGTGGCCCGAGTATAGTTCCATTTGTCCATGCTGATCACGGGGGAGATGTGCAGAATGATGATGGTGACGAAATTGGTCATAAGCCCGATGATGTTCCTACAGTTGATAGTGATGCATCGGAGCATGTTGATGTGGAGCCACCACTACAGCCACAGTTGAGAAGATCATCAAGAGAGCCTCAACCGTCTACACGGTATCCATCCAATGAGTGGGTGACAGTTACAAATGAAGGAGAACCAGAGAGTTTTGAAGAAGCCATGTCACTTGATGATAGAAGAAAATGGTTGGAAGCCATGCAAGATGAGATGAATTCCTTGCATGATAACAACACTTATGAGTTGGTTGAGTTGCCAAAGGGGAGGAGAGCACTTAACAACAAATGGGTCTTTAGGCTAAAGACGGAAGAAAGTACTTCACAGCCAAGGTACAAGGCGAGATTGGTTGTGAAAGGATTTGGTCAAAAGAAGGGGATTGATTTTGATGAAATCTTTTCTCCCATTGTGAAGATGTCTTCTATCCGGGTTGTCTTGGGTTTGGTTGCCTATTTGGATTTGGAGATTGAACAACTTGATGTGAAGACGGCTTTTCTCCATAGTGAGCTAGAGGAAGAAATCTACATGAAGCAACAGGAAGGGTTTGAAGTCAAGGGAAAAGAGAACCTTGTATGCAAGCTAAGGAAGAGCTTATATGGTCTTAAGCAAGCTCCGAGGCAATGGTAGAAGAAGTTTGACTCCTTCATGATAGATCATGAGTTCAACAGGACTACCTCTGATCATTGTGTCTACGTCAAGAGGTACTCTGATGATAATAAAATTATCCTCTTGCTATATGTGGATAATATGTTGATTGTTGGCCATGATGCAAAGAAAATCTGAAGTTTGAAGAAAGCTTTGAGTAGTTCATTTGCAATGAAGGATTTGGGACCGGCAAAGCAAATACTTGGCATGAAAATCTCTAGAGACTGAAAAAAAAAGAAATTGTGGTTGTCTCAAGAAAGATACATTGAGAAGATTCTTGACAGGTTCAACATGAGCAAGGCAAAACCAGTGTGTTCTCCACTTGCGGCTCACTTTAGGCTTAGTTCCAAGCAAAGTCCTACAAGTGACCAAGAGAAGGAAGAGATGAAGAAAGTGCCTTATGCTTCAGTCGTGGGTAGTTTGATGTATGCCATGGTGTGCACTAGGCTGGATATTGCCTATGCCGTTGGCGTTGTTAGCCGGTTCATGTCTAGTCTCGGTAAAGAGTATTGGTCGGCCGTGAAATGGATATTGCGGTATCTCAGGGGTACTTCTAGTTTGTGTTTATCCTTTAGCCATGGGAGTCCGATACTTGAGGGATATACGGATGCGGATATGGCAGGAGATGCTGATTCTAGGAAGTCTACTTCTAGGTTTATGATGACCTTTGCAGGGGGAGCTGTGTCATGGCAATCAAAGTTGCAAAAGTGTGTAGCATTGTCCACTATAGAGGCTGAGTACATTGCCCTGACAGAGGGTGGGAAAGAAGTTATGTGGATGAAGAAACTTCTTGAGGAACTTGGTCTTAGTCAAGACAAGTTTGTTGTGCACTGTGATAGTCAAAGTGCCATCTATCTCAGTAAGAATCCTACCTTTCATTCAAGGTCTAAGCACATTGAGGTGCGGTATCAATGGATACGGGAAGCTATTGAGATGAAGCAATTGTGTGTTGAGAAAATCCATACGGAGGATAATGGCTCCGATATGATGACTAAGCCACTACCGAAGGAGAAGCTTGTTTCTTGCCGGAAGGAAGCGGGCTTGGTAGAGCCCTCCATGTGAGTTTGGAGGGGGAGATTGTTGTAGTGGGTCCAAACCCACATGGACCCAACTTAAACATTGTGGGTTAAAGAATTAAAAAATAAAGGGTTATGTGTGGCATCTTTTTTTGTGTGGCAAAGTGTGCGTGAGTGGCATTGTGTGTGTAGCAGCAAAAGAGAAGCAGAAAAATAAAAGAGAGGCAGAGGGGTTTTCACGAGAGGAAGAAGAAAGAAAAGGGGGTATGCTCCTCATCTTTGCAAGCTTTGATCGGATAGCAAACAAAGTCCGATCTTGATGAAATTTCAGTATGTTGTTCTCCTCTTCAAGCTCTACAAAGTGAATGGAGCTGATCGTTGAGAAGCTTCACGTTTTCGGATATTGGTGTTATACCCATTCGGTGAGACTTACCCACTTATCTTCTAATCTGTTGCTTGTAATCCACTAGTATAGTGATGAGTTTATTATTGGAGCCAAGATATGTTGTTCTTGATGTTGCTGCTAGTGTGTTAGCCTCTAGTTTTATCTAGAGAGGAATATTTGTTGTGAACCCATTATTATTTGATATAGTGGAAGATTGACGGACTTCGGTCCCGTAATTTTTACCTCGTCTTGGGGCTTTTCCACGTAAATTCGGAGTTGTGGTTGTGTTGGTTTTGATTGCTAGCATTTATTGGCTTGGTTGTTGATATCTCATTTTGGTAGCACAAAGAGGGGAAATTAATTGACCGGATTATTCCGCTGGGCATTTTGATTTTGGTTAATTGTTGTCGTCTTGAATTGGTGTGACTTTCCCCAACACCTGCTTTGTATAACTATCGAATCCATGCTCTATACATATATAAGACAAGAATTGAATCTGGAATTTTTAGCACTCTGGCCAACCATTAATAGTTGTTGATAAGGTTATCTTGTTTCTTTAATGCTGATCGACGCTTTATTCATCACTGGAAAAAAGTACTGAAATCAGTTACAAGGAAAGCAAAGGGTCATTGAGACAAAAACAGAAAATAAAACAGGGAAAATATCACTGTGAATACACTGAATAAAGGGGAAGGCTAGGAAAGAATGAAGAGAGGCTGACAATAGAAGAACCTTTGTCGAACCTCCTATAAACGTCGTTCCACTGTTTTAGAGTTTCCACCGAGACTAGGACACCGTAGTGAGAGAAAGGTTGCAGAGACTTAATCCACCAAAAAACTCTAGCCACCGTGGAATCGAAGAGGCAGTACCAACTAATTAATGACTTCATTGTTGAAATACTTTTTGTTCCTTGCAGTCCATACAAGGAACAACTCTAGGCTCTCATGTGTACCATTAATTATTGGAGAGATTTGCTTATAATTGGTCACTACCCACTTCTCAATCATATTGGAAAAATTTGTTGTGCTTTTTGGTTTGTCATCCAGTTTCGAGAGCTTTATCCTCTTTCTACTAAGTAGTTTCTCCATCAACTTGTGTTGGTCCAGTGGAGAAGGGCTGGGGTCCCTTAAGCATCAACCAGGATTCAAGTCCTGGTGATGTGAATGGAGCATGCACAATTGGTAGGGTACCCACTTTAACAGGTGCCGATGTTGTCTGCTCAGAATTTATAAAACGGTTGCACGATTTTTTCCTTCTTATATACTTACCATTTGCCTTTATGTTATTTTTTTTATCAAATAGTCAGTAAATACCATTACCAAATTTTTTTGGTCGAAAATGCCATTACTAATAACTAATGGGAGAATTGAAGATGAAATAATTAAAACAAATTGTTTAAAAACTTTTAAAATATTTTATAGTTCTTCCTGGCTCTTAAAGTTAAATAGTTTGTTCACTATACTAAGCGAGTGCATGGTGCATAATTTTGTAAGTCCTGAATGGGTCGGTGAACGCAATAAGATGATGCAACCTCTAGTTATACGTTCGGTTCTATATATTCCGAAACAATCACGTCTTCCAATCTTAGCCAGGAGATGCATCCATGTCCTACAAGCAACCGCTACCTCTCTCTCTATATACATACATATAGGAATCGTTCAAGAGAGGAGTTTAATTTGATTCTTAATTTCACCAATAACACCTAACCTAGGAGGAGATGTGTGGGAAGAAGATTATGAGGAGCATGAGCATGGGCACAAGTGTTACCAGGCATGGGTATGAGCTGCCTGATGATGTAACTGAGATTGATATTTTCAAGGATGTGTTTTGTGGATCAAATTCGATTAAGATTGGTGTGCAGGGATGGAAAACGGTACTAGAAGGAGAAGATATTAGATCCATCGATAATGTCCTACAGATGGGTAGGTCATATGGAGGATGTGTGCAAACTATACGTCCCATCAGATAAGAAAACCTACACCATAGAGAACTTAATTCAAGGTAGATGAAGATCGAGGTCAATTTATAGACGCGGATCTTCTTGATTCAAAGCACGGTTGGGTAATGTTTCAACAAATTGAGATTGGTAAGGCTGGTTATCCCATGTTCGTGTATTGCCCATTCACGCCACTCCAGTAAGCACTAGATGGGTTAAACTTGCTTACCCAGCTGCCTCGATGAAAGAGGTCGTCATCAGGTTGTAGACTTCTCACACACAAGAAGCGAGTGGCAGTGCATCCATCGCCTTAGCAGCTCCACTACTCCGAACCTTTTGTTAAGTCAAACAGTTACTCTTTGGTAAGTATCATCAGCCACCACACCAGTATTCAAATGGAGCGTTCTACTGCCTTTTCCACGAAGGAGGTCTAGGGGCTTTCACGGTTGCTACGCAGGAGTGGGTTATGCTTTTCCCTGGTTCCGCAGAGTTTTCACACCTTTATTATTTGATAAAATCTGACGATGGTCAGCTGATTATGGTACCGTCAGCTGCTTATGCTTCCGCAAAGTTTACTAATAAGAAAGCTTTTAGGTTTGATTTCCGTCGAAGAATCTGGGTAGAAGAACCTGCAGGTTGGAAGGATCGAACAGTTATTTTCCTGGGGGGCAGGTTACCATTGGGTGTTCCAGCGGAGGAAGAAGCCCGTGCATTGGCAGGTGCACAGATTACACTAGGTGTTCAAATGTTTTATTCTAGCAAAACTATAGACCATCTGTCGACAGTGGATGCTTATTTCAATGCGAATATAAAATATCAAGACCGGGGACGTTCACTTTGGATCCAACCTCCTAATTCTGTAGCAAGCTAGCTCCTGATTTCGGTTCATCAGTCATTCATGTCCAACTCTACTCAAAATCTTTACTTATAGTTGTGACGTTAATATGACTTGTAGGGTTTCATTAATGCATTTGCTTCTCCAAAGTTGTAATGCATTTTCTTTTCTCTGATAGTCTGGAATTTCCGAAATTTAATATGCTGTTGATGAGGTTTTGCTTCTTTTTTTTTTTTTTTGTATCTTCATGCGCTCCTCTTAAAATCCGACTAATCCCTCCTCCCAGTAGTGTGGAACCAGATATTAGCAATAACCCTTACTTACATGCTCTTATACACAAAAGATAGAAATCGAATCTCAGGAACCTTTAGCACTCTCATCAACAACTATTAAGGTGTTGATAAGGGTATCTTCACTATTTGCATCCAAACTCCATAGTGTTGTTGAAGTACATAAAGATTCCTTGGGTTAATTTGTACGTTAGATATAATGATATTTTAATCAAGTCCAAAGTTTATTCTTTTTCTGGCTAAGGATTATTAAGCCTAGTTTATTTCCGGAGCTCATCTAATTTGCCAAGCGTATGTAACTTTTAGAGCCTGTTCAAAATCACCAAGCCATGATACTTCTTTCAAATGAAACATCCTACAACGTTTCAAAACGGTACACTTCATTTTGAAATGTTAGTAAGGAAATTGGCTTTTGTTGGGGGGAAGCCTATCCAGCAAGTTTGGGCTTTGCCTAACTGAAGAGATATGAAGAATAACAAGATAATCCTGGAGGCGGATTCACATTTTGATCAACACTGCTACAGTTATCTCTCAACTCCGATTGGACATATGATAGGCCCCTAATTCGGCTAGCTAGTTCTTTTTCATTTTTTTTTTCCAGTTAATTTCATTCCACGTAGTGATAATAAGGCACAGCTTATTGTGCTTGTGCATGCCAGGCCATCTAGCTTTTTTCATTCAAACCAGAACATGTCTGGTTTGCCTAACTTTCCAGTAGCTGTAACTTCTATTGCTGCAAATGATATATCTGCCTCTTCAGGCACAAAAGCAAAAAAAAAAAAAAAACATTACTATTTCAATCCTTAAAAAAATGGTTATAATCTACCATTACGAAAAAAATTACATCCCTAGCCTCTCAAGATATATATGTTTTCTACTATATTAAAAATTTATCTCTAATTTTGCATATGCAAATATAAAAAAAATAAAAAAATAACAGTTTCAACAAACGTAAGAATCTATGTATCTGTACACCTGCTGTAGTATATAAACAATATACTGGAGCCAGTACTGAGCCTTATACAATTTTCCTTTCTGTTACAGTTTCTTTATATGTTGTATGATTGTATCTAAAGTTTTCTTTATTTTTTACATAATGATAAATAGAATTTTTTTGGTAACAAAAAGTTTAGGTTGAAGGGGTTCTTTATTCACTAAGAGTGATGGGTAGGCCTCTCAAGAAATCCAATACCAAAGCTTCCTCCAGAGCCCCAACACCGTCTAAAAATCTTCAAATTCGCAACGAAGGACAACTCCAAAAGGCAAACCCTAAAAGATGTGTCCAATGCCCAAACCACCTTGCCTACCTCTGCTATTGCACAGGCCCCCACCGGACCGATCACCCTTTCTACTCCCCTCCCAGCTAGTTACCCAGTGATCTCATCCAATTTTACTCCCTCAGCCCCCACCCGCTACCGCTCCCAGAACCACACGGCCGTGGTACTCACCGAAGACTGCCATCACATGATCTTCTCACCAGGGGCATCCAGTTCAGTTGTAGACATAGATCGACAGACAGATACCCACCTATCTCTCTGACCTAATCGGTCCATTCACGCATGTTATTTTTAGTTTATCAAGTCGGACTCTAGTCATGTCATTAGATAAGTTTTGGTAATGTGTTGTATCTGCTGTATTATCGGTTGTCTTTTTTACGATAGGAGTCGGATTGAGCTATCGACCCCTAATCATGTACTCAGCTCAGGTATATTTCTAATATACATCCTGGTTTCGACAAAAAAAAAAAAAAAGAGTGATGGGTGGGTGAGATTGGAACTTTCAACCTAACCTAATTATAGACTAAAAGATAAAATTCATAATTAGTACCAAATTAAACTCTATCCAAAGAAGATTGTAATTGACCCAAATTAAGATCTGTAGTTTCAATGGGCTATTCAAAACGTACTAATTAAATTCTAATGTGATTTACATTGAGAGATTGGTGGGCTTGGTGCTTGCTCAGGCGACTACGTGGATGAAAGCATTGCAGGCGGATATCCCGTTTAGCACCTCCATATCATGTCAAGCCCAGAAACATTGAAGAATTGGAAAGGGCCCAAGAGGAAGTTTAAGTTAGTGCAATGTAACTGACGTGAGTTTACTCCATTCTTTGTGCCCCTAGATTGTATCAGGTGTAACTTCCCTTGCTTGTACGTGTGCATGACGTGACTGCTGTAATTATTCTGTATTATACTATTAATAAAACATTTGTCACCATCAAAAAAAAAAATTGTTTTACATATAAAAAAAAAACTCTAATGTGATGATGCTTAACCTCTTTTGCTAGGAATCTGCGATTTCTTTTATCTAAATTAAGGAATAGAGTAAGCGCGTATAATGTTTTGTAGTGTTTTTGCTGAGATTAAAATTAGTACGTCACTTTGTCAACCTACTGATGTTAATTTGAATTTTCCAGATTTACTGTTCTAATTTATGCCCTCGATTTTCTTGTTGTAGCTTCTTTTTTTTTTATGCTAATTTTCTTGTTGTAGCTACTGCCGAATTACAGCCGACTTACTTGGAGGTAGGACTGCAAATGAGCCAAGCTGTTCGCGAACGGTTCGAGGCTCGGTTCAATAATAACTCATTCGAGCCTAGCTCGTTAAGGAAACGAGTCAAGTCTGAACTTGTCTGTAAAAAGCTCGAAACTAAACGAGCTAAGCCCGAGCTTGCTGCAACTTGATTTGTTAGCTCGTGAGCTTGGCTCATGTAGGTGGATTAAGTAACTTTGAGACATTCATCAGTCATATTTTCTTAAAAAATTAAGCTTATAAATTATATTCTATTAGATTGAACCTTAGATGATAAAATAACTTAATTAGGTCATAATCAACAAACTAAAATAACTTATTTAGCTTATATTGCATTTTATTTCAATTTTTATTTTAAAGTTTTGAAGCTGAAATAATGATTTATTTTTAATTTTTATTGAATATAATAGATCTATCATCTTTTAAAAAATATTTCTATCATTGTCTCATTAATAAAATACTTCAGTTGTACATGACATAATAATTGATATGTTTGATTAGTTAAATTATTAATTAATGATATGTTTTTTCGTGACCTTAACTTGTAATTATTGGCTCGTTTATAGCTCAATAAGGCTTACTAAACGAGCCGAGCTTGAGACGAACCTGAGCCGAGCCTGAGCCTACCAAAATCTTAATGAGCCAGGCTCGAGCTTAGTATCAAGGCTTGAGACGAACACGAGCCGAGCTTGAGCTTGATTAAATTTTCACGAGCCGAGCCTGAGCCATCAAAAGCTCGACTCAGCTTGGCTCATTTGCAGCCCTACTTGGAGGCTGCTAATCGACAATTTAACCAGTTGTTTCTCAGCAATATTTTTTATATTCATTTTTAATTGTACATAGTGGTATAATATGTATTATCCAAATGAAAAAAAGATGAGATCTTATGTACTTGTTTCTATTATGACTTCCCTTTTACTTTTTCTGTGTAGGATTGATGTATGTATGGCCGTATAGCTATATATATAGTCATTATGAGATTATAGAAAATATATAAAATTAGGACTAGTTGGATATTACTTATAATTAGAATATAATAATTATTCATTTTATTAGGGAGAGAAAAAGCTAACGCAGCGGGCGGGGATTTTGCGGGTGGAGGAATCCCTGCCCCATCCCCGCGACCTAAAATTCTCCACATCCTCATCCCCATTCCCCGCAATAAAGTAAGTGAATTGAATAGAACTTGTGGTCTATATTATATTATTCTTTTTTTTCTTTTTGCTATATATATATATATATTATATAGGAAATATTAATTAAAAGGGTAAAATAGTTATTTTATATTTTTCAGGTTCCTATTGGCCGGATATTATGATCTATTTACCTATCTCCAAATTTGTCTCGGATTGAAAATCCTCCTTAACCCCATCCCGACGGATCAATAATCGTCTTCATCCCCGTCCTCATGCCAGAAAATCCCCAGATTTTTGCCATTCCTAGAAAGAAAGCACTATCTTGCAAAAAGTAAGATCATTTATATCAAAAGATGTACATCCTCGTACCTTTTTAGGAATAGGACATTTTCTCTTTGATAAAATTGTTATTGGTGGTTGTTATTCTTTAGCGATAAGTCTCATCCCATCCCAAATAGCTTTTAAGCAGGGGAGATAAAGTCGATCCGTCCTTGTTACTTTTAGAAAAGAAACCTTGGGTGACGACAATTTCTTTCTTTCCTCTTAAAAACACAGTAATGGGTGAAATTCACACTTATAGGACTAAGAAAACTTAACCTAATTATATAGTACGTAGTTTTCGAATAGAATCTGTTGCCAGCAAAAACATCATAAAGAGGACGAAGATCACGCACAAGGTAAGGTCGGTGAATTCTGACCTAGTTCTTCACGTTTTTAATTTCTCATATATATATCTTTTTGTTCTCCAATAGCATCCGGATTGATTTGGCAGCGAAAACATCATGAAGAGGATGAAGAAGATCACTCACAGATCCACAACTACATGTTCGTACGATGAGCTCCCTGATGATGCACTGAGATTAATATTGTCAAGAATGTCTTATGTGGATCACATTCGATTGAGATTGGTGGTGGAAAACGTTGTTGGAAACAGATAAGATTAGACCCCTGGATAGATTGCCCTGGATAATGTTCTATTCTTGGAGACACCCAGATGATGTCAAGAGCCTGTGTGAGCTATATGTCCCATCAGACAGAAAAACCTACTCCATAGTAGGGGATGAATTCCTCAAGGGACGAGAAGAAGAGTTATTAGGCAAATTTGCGTACACAGAAGCTCTTTATTCAAACAACGGTTTGGTAATGTTTCAACGTGGGCATCAAAATACGAGTGTTGTTCGCCTGTTCTTGTACAATCCTTTCTCCGGTGAGGTTATTGATGATCTACCCGATTTGAAGCATGCGGCTTACATAGCTACTTTCTCCAGCAGTAGTCCAACATCTGAAGACTGTGTGTTCTTTGCTTTGAGTACATTATTAGACGACGAAGACGAGGGAAGTAGCGAGTTAAGCATATGTCGTCGAGGCGATCAGGCTTGGAAAACAATTCAAAGTACTGGACCCTATTATTCTTGATTCTTTAATACGGAGTGTGGTATATTCAAATGGAGCGTTCTACTGCCTTTTCGATGAAGGAGCTCTTGGGGCTTTCATAGTACTAATAAGCCAACTCATAACCAAAATTTAAGGGGGGCCATGGCCCCTGTTGGGCCCCCCCTAAATCCGCCTCTGGTTGCTACGCGGGAGTGGCTTCTGCTTTACCCTGGTTCCAAAGAGTTTTCGTTGCTTGATGACTGCTTGACCGAATCTGATGATGGTGGTGGTCAGCTGCTTTTGGTAAGTTGGGATTCTCCACATGCAACTTTTAGCTTTGATTTCGGGCGAAGAGTCTGGGTAAAACAACCCGGTTGGAAGGATCGAACAGTTGTTTTCCAGCCGAGGGGCAACCAGCTTAACCCATTCTCTGTTCCAGCGGAGGGAGAAGCCAGTGCATTTGCAGGTGCAATGATTACCCATCATCGTGTTTATTCCAACGACACCACCGAGTGGCTGTGGATGGTGGATGCCTATTCAAACGCCAATACCGAAAATCCAGACCTGGATCCACCCTCCTAATTCTGTGGCTAGCTTCTACCCCCGATCTTTCTGATTTTCGCTTCATCAGTCATTTAAGTTTTACAGGATTAAAATCTTGACATATGTAGTCGTTGACGTTCATTATTTTTATCAGCTGGTTAACATAACTTGTATGCCAACAACAACTATTAGTTTGCATTATCTCAATTGGTATCATTCTAATGCGAATATAGGCCTGATTGAAGTAGAAAAAAGTATTGGAACTCATATCTTCCCTTTGAAATTTCCTCAATAATTCAAATTCTAATGCTCATCATCACTACCAGATTGTGCATAACCTGAAAACAAGCGCCTAAATATGTACTTTATAATTGATAGTAAGGTGGCTATGCCTTCACCAAAAAAATTATCTTACACAAATTATAACCATGGTTGCGAAGTAAATTGATTGACTAGTATCATCAGCACACCAAAAAGGGGAAAAAAAAAAAGAGAGAGAGAAGAGAATGATCGGGGGGCCATAAATCGATTGGAAAAATTGCAATTGGGGAATTCTTGCTTCTTCACTTGCAACCGTAACTAGAAAGACCAGGACACTCAAAGTAAGATTCAGAAGGATAAGAGGGATGGTGTGGATGTTAGAATAATTACTTTATGCCTCAAATATCTTGATAAATCATTAGACAATCAAGAACAATAATCAGGTATAGCAATGCGTACTTGAATCCATGATGAACAAACTTGAACGGTGACTTGAGAGGATTGGGAGCTTCCAAGATTTGGTTCCAACGCCTGGTGTGTTTTTCTATGATGGGGCAGAGAAAACTGACGCAGGAATATTCTTGCGGACCACAACCCTATGTTATATTCTTTATATACTAGGTCAATTAGGGTTCCCATAAAACTCAAATTACTAGTATTGAATTTCTACACATAAAAGCTCATACCACCATAGATGTCTCCAAAGTACAAAATAGATCACTTAATGGCCCCATAAAATTAGACAGCCTTTAATATAATTATAATTAATAATATAAGCCCATAAATTAAATAATTCCAACAATCTCCCACTTGGGCTATATTATTCTTGAGACAATTATATTCCAGAGTGTGCACAAAAATAATTGTCTTTCTTGAAACATCTCATTAAACAATCTGGTCCATCTACTACATTAGCATGAGATCAAAGCGGCCTTCGTTACACTTATGCGTAACTGGACCCATCAATGGTCACCATACTAACATATTCAATGACATGATCAAGTATGGATGTGTAGCATGGAAATTACATGTAATGTGATCATACATGCCTATCTCCAACTGGTCCTCAAAACCCTTATGAGATCAAACCATAATAACATGTTCAGAGACTAAATGAACCAAATGTACTTTATTCTGCAGAAAATACTAAGTGCATCTAAAAATAAGAACAACAAAATACAAACTCCCACTGAAAATGTATTTCGCCAAACAATGACGAATCTGAAGCTCATATGAGCAGTATGCTCATAAAAAAACATTAACTGGTAATCTCTTTAATGAGCAGATCCGCAACAATGGAGTTTGTGCCAATATGTTCTATATGCACTTGTTCTCTCTGAACTCTTTATTTAACAGCAGAAAATTTATTGAGTTGTTGTTAATGATGGAATACACAATGGCTTATTAATTGTCACACATCCTTAATGGCTTACCAATGCCATCCACAATTTGCAGCTTAGTGACAATTAAGTAGTTATATTCCATACTCGGATACCTCAAAACAGGCTATAAACTCAGCTGCGATACTGGAAGAAGCATTAAGTGTCTGCTTAATACTCTTTCAGAAATAGCTTCGCCAGCTAGTAAATAAATATAGCCCAAATGTGAATCTATTACCTTATTGGCATCCATCAAAATTAGAATCAGAATGCCCAATGATCTCCATAGATTCTAATTTCATATATGTGAGCACATACACTTTATTCTCTACAAATACCGTATAACCCCTTTTGTTGCTCTTTAGTGATCCATTATAGGGTTATTGAGATATTTTGTCTATATAATATCCCAGGAATGTATACTATATCCAAATACATACATACTTGAGTACACATAAGACTTTTAACTGTAGATGCATAATAAATTTTGCATCTTATACTAGGGGCATTAATCGATACTAAAATTGTCTCCTTTAGAAATAGGGGTATTTCCTGGTTCACAATTTTCTAATCAAATTTTGCTAATAATTTTAATAAGATAACTCTTTTGTGAAAATTCAAGAACACCTTGAGAATAATCTCAACGTATTTGAATTCCAAAGACAAAAGAGGCTACACCAGATCTTTTGTTTCTAAGAGTATTAGAAATTGCTTGGTTAGTACTTTATGCATACCTCACTATTAGCAAATGATATGTCGTTGACATATTAAACCAGGAAACTATCTTTACTCTCATTGAACTTATGGCATACAAAATTTTCGCTATATCTATCTCAAAATGAATGAGATCATTATTAGACAAAAATAGTAATACCAATGACAGGACGATTGTTTAAGCTTATTGATGGATTCTTTTAATTTGCAAACCATCTTCTTTGAGTCTACCAACACAAATTCTATGGTTGCACCATACAAATTGTCTCTTCAATATCATAATTGTGAAACACAATCTTTATATTCGTCTAATGCTCAACGATAAAATGAGCCACAAGTGCCATTATTATCTTGAAAGAGTCTTTCCTTGAAATCGGAGAGAAAGACCCTTTAGAACCAATGCCACCCTTTTGAGTACAGTCCTTTATGACAAGACGAGCCTTATATCTTTCAAAATTGCCCTTTAAATCCTTTTGGTGTCAAATAACTATTCATAACCAATCGGTTTCTCACCTTCAGGCAATTCATTTGTTTTTCATAGACTTAATCTCATCTTCATGGCATCATTCCACTTTTGAGGATAAGAACTCTTTATGACTTAATGGAAGTTGATAAAATCATCTTCCATCAATCCTACATTATCCTTATGTTCTTAGGAAAAGATAATATAATCATCCGAATTGGCACTTCTCCTTTCTCAAGTGGATTTCTCTAGCGGCACTTGTTCTTGAGGTTGCTGAGTTTGAACCTTATGAATGATTTCTGAATTTGAGAGAAAGACTCCAACAATGTTATCTTAAATAACATCAGTGATGGAAACCTGATCATTGTCTATAAAAACCATAAGAAGAGAAATAAATTCCTCCTCAAAGATAATGTTTTCCTTCTTATCTTCCCCTCCAAACTCAATTTCCTCAAGAAATATAAATTTCTGTCACAAAATAACTGGATTGTGGGACAAAGAACTTGAAACCCTATAATTACTCAAAGTTACTTAACAAAGTAGTAACTATCAATCTTTAGATCCAAATTCTTTGTGTTGGCCTAAATGGCCTACCCTCAGTTGGATCACTCCAAATGAATAGATGCCTAATATTATGCTTCTAGCTTGTCCATGTTTCATGAGGAGTATTAGCTATTACTTTGACTGTAACTTTACTGAGGATATAAGCTGTATCTTTAGTGCTTCTTCTTAGAGCGAAATTGGTAAAATAGAATGACTAATCATACATCTTACCATGTCCTCAAGCATTTTATTGCATCTTTCAGCAATACCATTCATGCTTAATTTTACACAACATTGTGTACTGGAAGCCATATACCTCTAAGAATTAAGAGAAAGGCTTTAGAGATTTTCCACCTTATTTATTATATCTATCATTGTAGCCACCAAGAATAGATATAATAACTTTATTCTATTTTAGTTAATTTCAGTTTTGTACCATGCTTTATTATGCAAGATTCTAATATATAAAGCCTTAAATATAGGTTATCATTTACAAATTGAGAACTAGTATCAATAGAATTTCAATTTTCAAAAGACCGACTTTATTATTTCTAAATGGACAAGAATAACCAGAATTGTCCAAAATTAGAAATAAACTAAATTCCATCTAAAATATAAAATTTATTATTTCTAAATAGAAAAGAATAACCAGATTTGTTCATAATAGAAATAAATTAAATTTTGTATAAAAGATGGTACCAAAAGGTCTATCTCAAACTCAAATACAATTCAATTCTCATTAGCAACCTATAAAGCCTCAGAGCTTCAATAAAAGTTGATTTACATGCCATTGCCCCATAAAGATATATCTTTCAACATCATTTGGCTTTTGACACATCAACAAATCTTGCATGGATACACTTATCTAAATAGTAAAACTGAAATATATCCATAAAGTGTATCTTGGTATATAAGTTAAATTAACTTTAAAACAAACTAAGTATCTTTCTCAACACGTCCAATGGCGCACAGTTGGGAAATTTTACTATTTCCACCCTTCTTACAAAAGTAACAAGTAAATACAAAAGTTTGTTGCTTTTGCACTTTCCTTCGTGGTATCCCGATTGCAACTTTATTTCGTCTTTTCCTTTTGTAGTCCTTAGAGGAATTTGCCATTCAAGCATTTTCTGGTTTCTCTCTTTAAATATATTATCTTCTTGCACATAATAATCTTATCAAGAAATCTTGATTCCTTATGAGCATTTAACTCACTTTAGATCTACCACAGAGTGCAAGAAGAAATATAAGTACTAAATATGAGCAAAACTTTAAAAGGCTCTAACTTTAATAGATTTAGGGTTAGAGAAAAATGGGACATCTGAATGATGTACTCCCTTATATTCTCCATCCTTTATGCCTTTAAAAATAAATTTTGATACTGATAAATTTGTTTCAGCCTTTATGCTCTTGGCAAAGTGCTTTTAAAGTTTCTTAAGAAACTTTTAAACATTATCCTCAATGGACATACTGCCCCCTGAAGGTTTTTGGAATTGTATGTCTTATGATCATTAGACTCAAGCGATTATAGCATTCTCACCTCCAAAAAAATCCCGTTTGACCTTATGGGAAATTTTTATTTGTATGAGGAATAAGCCATTCTTTCTATAGTGCAAAGCCCTGATCTTATACAATTGAGAACAATCATAATATTCTCATCTAGATCTCAAAATTTGTGTCATGCAGCATCACATAAAATTGATACTTACTAACACCATACAAGTAGAAGTTGTAACTTAATAGAGAATTAAACACATTCAGCTCACAATTCTTTAAACTGTAAGCAAAACATAGTAATTAAATTCAATCCATGTGGTGGGCCCCAACAAGATACCTAGTACAATATTGATATTTTAGTCGTTGGACAGAAAATGTCAACTTGTAAGTGGTACTCTCAATGTCGTAATCAAAATTGATGATTAGACCTGTCAAATAATAAGCCTTTCGTTGGACCGACTTATTATTCACATGGCATACCAGATAATCATGTGCAATTTGGCCAAATAGCATCCTCCGTTGGGCTGATTACTATTCGCATAAATAACACATACACGCATCTCATATTTTAAAATAAATTAATTTACACAAGAGAGGTTACGTTAGTAACATGCTGCTTCAATTATTCTACTAAAGTACTCGACATCCCAAAATAATATAATATATATCACAAAAAAATGTTTTGCAGGAATAAAATATTCCTTAACTTTAGTCATTCTTAGGCAAATTATAAAATAATCTACATGTAAAGACCAAATTGTAAATCTGTCATGTAAGGACTAGAATGATAGAAACCAAACTATAGGGACTAAAGTGAAATTTGCTGCACAAATCACTTACCGTATGCTATTTAAACCTAGTGTAGTAATTTCAAAATTCCCCAACAGAATGTGGCATGCCACACCACAAACTTATCTACAAAATCATTATTCCAAAATAAAAGAATACATCTAATTTATACAGAGATATATATAGATATATACATATATATATATGTAGATATATACATATATATATGTAGATATATATATATATATAGATATATATTAATTGCCGCACGAAAATCACTTGCTGCGAATGTGATATTCGTTTTAACCAGATGCGACAAAAATATATATATATAATTGAAAACACTCAATCGCATGGCATGCAACCAATAACAATTGTTTTAGCATTATCCAAAACGGCAAATCCAAACAACAAATCAAAACAGGATGCAAATATGATTAATAATTCAATTAACCGAAATCAATTTAACGACTCACACCGTAAACGTCAAATCATAAGACCATATTCTAATTTAATAGAGAATTGAATGAATCGGCAAAACCACTTGATATGCAAAATCCCTATGCCAATTCAATCGACAATTTAATCAATTGACCAAACCATATGTCAATTTCAACTGTCAATTTAATTAATGACTTTCACGCATGATTCGGCAACAAAAAAAATTCAAATTCATGCGATTTAACAGAAAAACCTGATGATATCTAATAATTTAATCAAGCAGGCTCCGCTACCACTTGTTAGAATAATTACTTTGTACCTTAAATATCTTGATAAATTATTAGACAATCAAGAACAATAATCAGGTATAGCAATGCGTACTTGAATCCATGATGAACAAACTTGAAAGGTGACTTGAGAGGATTTGGAGTTTCAAAGATTTGGTTCCAACGCCTGGTGTGTTTTTCTGTGATGGGGCAGAGAAAGCTGACGCAGGAATAATCTTGCGGACCACAACCCTATGTTATATTCTTTATATACTAGATCAATTAGGGTTCCCATAAAACTCTAATTACTAGTATTGGATTTCTACACATATAAATCCATACCACAATAGATGTCTCCATAGCCCAAAATATATCACTTAATGGCCCCATAAAATTAGACAGCCTTTAATATAGTTGCAATTAATAATATAAGCCCATAAATTAAATAATTCCAACAGTGGATTGGCAGAAGATAGAGGAGGAGGAAGATGAAGAGAAGAGTGAATTTTTTTTTCTCAAATCGTGAAAAAATACATGCGGAGGCGGAGGGAGATGAAGGGAGGAGAGAGTTGGAGAGGAAGAAAAGAATAGGGAGAGAGAAGGTTACGGGCTTCTACACCTGACCTACTATTTATTATTTTTTGATGGCCTTGATGAGGCCACGTGTCACCATCTACACCATAAATCGGTTGAACCACAGTTTGGTTGGCACCAAAAAAATTGAAATAATAAACATAAGGTGGTAAAATACGGATTTTTTTAGTTGGTATTATAAATAAATTATTGTGAATGTCATTGTTACCATCCAGTAAAATTTATTTTTATCGTATTCGAATTTACCCCCAATAAATATTTTATCCATACACCAAACTACTACTTGGAATTATCTCTTTGGGTAATTATCCTTCATAATTCTATTTGTCCTAATCTTTATATCATCTTCCTTTACCTAACATCCCTTTGATTTTATCTTTTTAAATTAAGCATAATTAATTGTTTTTATCATCCCATTTCTAACTATAAATACCCTTTCATTCCTTAACATTCCTACAATTACAACCCACCATAAACTTCACTCTCTTCTCATTCCATACACCTCTCTTCCAATCTCCCTCCCTCTATATTTTACTATTCTCCATTATCATTATTATCAAAGTTGTATTATTACCATTAAAGTTGTATTACTACCATGTACTATCACCTTGGTCAAGCTTGTATTATTCTATTAAGAAGTGAATTCCATTCCCCATTTTATAACACGTTATCAGCACGAGTCTCTACCATGCTAAGGTACTTAATTCTAAACTTTTCTTATTATTACTTTCTTCTTTTCTTTATAAAACATATAAAGTGCTAATATTGTTGAAAGATTTATCGAGTAAGCTTATATATATCACATATTCTATGTTATTACTCTAGTAATATTGATGAAAGATTTATCGAGTAAGCGTATATATATTTTATATTCTATATTATTATTCTATTATATCGCTGAAAGATTTATCGAGTAAGCATATATATTATTTATTTTATGTTATAATATTTTTATTGCTTTTATATTTATTTTTATATCTTTTTATTATTACTGTTATTATGGTCAATATTAAAAAACTGGAATTCGAGGCCCATAAATTTTCGAAAGAAATTTGTCATGGGCATTAGATGCTAAAATGCATTTAAATACTAATAGTCTTGAAGACACAATAAAAGAAGGCGAAAGTTATAATTTTTCATCGCCACCATTTTCATGATAGTATAAAGATTGAATTTCTTGTTGTTAAAGATCCTACAGATCTTTGAAAGATTTTAAAAGAAAGATATGACCACCAGAAGATGGTCATTCTAGAAAAAAAAATTCTCTACTTTTCATACATCAAATGTGCTCCTGCAGTAGCAATATCATGAACAAGGCTTTACGAATTTTTTGGATTTAATTTGCTGAACAAAAGAATAAGCTATTATTGAAAAATCATGAATCTCATCTGATTGGCTCTACTCCATTCTCTGAAGTGAATGTGACCATATAATGATAATTTTGGTTTGGCCATTTGAACATGCCATTTGGTAGAATTTTACTAAATGTCCTAGAAGGACAAATCTAATATTATTGAAACCAAATTTGTTCAAGATGATGACTATGATATTAACTTCCAGTAAATTCATTTCTTGATATTGTTACCCTGAAGGTACAAGCGAATATATATTTTAAGATAAAAGTGCAAAATTTATTTTATGTTCTGTTTTATCATGTTATTATGTGTTATATTTTATTGTATTATATTAATTTTATATTTTATTTTATGGTATGTTATAACTGTTAAATTTTTAATGTGAACATGAAACAATAGTTTCTATAATAATGACTTTGACATTTGTCCTGGAGACAATGCAATAACATATTCCGTATTTAATAAACGGAAATTATTTGTAAGTAGCATGTGATAGTACAATCTCAAAAAAGAGAATGAAAAGAAAATTAATATGCTCTGGAAGAGCACAAGTTTTACTATGCTCTAGAAGAGCATATATTTAGGCTCCGGAAGAGCACAAGTTTTATTATAGATTAATATACTCCAGAAGAGCAAATGTTTATGCTCTGGAAGAGCATGAATTTTATTATACTCCTGAAGAGCAAAATTTTTCCTACTTACAATAATACAAGAATATTTTATTCAAGTCTCAAAGGAATTTATTGGTATTCAAAGGGATTTTACGTTGAGACAATAAGTGAAAGAGATGTTTGAATATCTCTATATTATAAAGGCTACTACTGTAGGTAACAAACAATTTGTAGAAAAATTACCTACATTATCCTTTAGATTGTACTATACGAAATCTAAGTCGGTGAAATTTATCATATCTAGCCTGAAGCTGGCAAATAATTTTTCTTCAATTATTAAAATACATAGTTAGCACAGCCTGAAGCTGGCACCAACTCGAAGTTGGTTCATGGATTTCTTGTTTGGCATGAACGGTTGGGCCATTCCGGATCAATAATGATGCGTGGAGTTATTGAAAATTTATTTGGTCATTCATTGAAAAACCAGAAGTTTTTACAATCAATGAATTTCCATGTGTTTGCTTGCTGCGGGGGAAAATTAATTATTCGGCCTTCCTATGATGAGGTTGGCCTAGAATCACCAGCATGTTTGGAAATAATTCAGGGACATGTAAGCGGACTAATAAATCCGCCATGTTGACCATCTAGGTAATTTTACGGTTTTAAACGATTGTGTGCTTATTAGACGCAATTTGGCTTTTTGCGCATTTATTTTATAATTAAGCCAATTGCAGGTACACATCCCTAATTATTTTATAAGACTATATGTCTTGATAATACTGGTGTATTCCTTCAACGGTTAATGTATATTATTGGAAATAATAGTTGAACATCTAGTAGCTCATGTTCATACCCAAAACAATCTGGGTGAATCGTTCATTGAATATTTCCAATTGATTGCAAGACCATTAATGAGAAATAAACTCCTAATTACTACTTGGGAACATGCTATTTTACATGCAGCAGTACTTGAGCGCATTAGGTCAACAATTTATCATAAGATCTCCCCATCCAATTGGTTCATGGTCACAAACTTAATATCTCCCATCTTCGGATATCTGGTTATGCACCAATTACTCCACCACAGGAAACTAAAGTGGGTTCTCAAAGAAGATTGTGAATATAAGTTGGGTATGAATCTCCATCAGTTATAAAATAATTAAAACCATCAACTGGAGATTCATTTACATTAAGATTTGTTTATTATCAGTTTGATGAAAGTGTTTACCCAACATCAGGGGGAGAATATAAGCAGCTAGATCAAGAGATTATTGAAATGCTATATCAATATCTAGTTTTGATCCTCAAGCAAATTAGCATGAACCTGAAGTTCAAAAGATGATTCATTTGCAAAATTTAGTAAATCAATTGCCAGACGCATTTACTAATTTAAATAAAGTGACCAAATATTACATACTAGCTGTAGATGCTCCTATTCAAATTAATATTCCTGAAGAACAATCAAAGAATGCAAATGAATCTTGAACACGCCAGAAGCGGAGAAGACTACTCGGTTCCGAAGATAAAAGTGTTCGACAAAGGAAAGGAGCAAAAATACAAGATGGCCCTAGTGAGAAAATAAGACCTCCAGTAGAGGTTTAAATTGGAAACTCTCCGAAAGAGGAAAAACCTCTAGAAGAGGTTCCTGACACAGTTGATAAAGTTCCAAGAGTAACTCAGGTACCAGAAATAAATGAAAATGACGAGATCTCGATCAATTATATTGTGTCAGAAACAATGAAAGCGATGTGAAATAAACGTCGACGAAATTTCTGCATATAATATAGCGCTAAATATTATGGAAGAAAATGAGGATCATGACCTACATCTGTTGATGAATGTAGGCACATAAATGATTGGCCAAAGTGAAGAGACACAATTAAGGCTGTGTCAGACTCGCTTGTGAAGCGAGAAATTTACCGGACCTGTAGTCCGTACACCTGATGGTGTAAAATTAGTCGGTTATAAATGGGTATTTTTGCAAAAAAAAGGAAAATTTAATAGTGAGACATAAAAGCACGACTTGTCGCACAATGTTTTACCCAACGACGTGGTAGTGATTATGAGGAGTCATACTCCCCTGTAGTGGATGCAATTATTTTTCGGTATTTTATAAGTCTGGCAATACATTAAAAACTAGAAATACGTATAATGGATGCTGTTACATCCTATTTATATGGATCCATAAGTCATGGCATATACATGAAAATCCCTGAATGATTCATGTTGCCTGAAGCAACTAATTCCCGAGATATATATATTTTTACATGGTTTAAACTATTTTGGGTATGTTTAGTGTAATTTCTTCTTGCACATATTTGTTAAATGCTCTATGTATTTTATTTAATCATAACTTGTGCGAATTTGTTATTATTGCTATTGATGATTTAGATATTGTTGTGGTATCTTCTTCTACATATGAATTTTTCATTCTTTTTATTTGTGATTTGAATATTATTAGAACTCCTGAAGAAGTTTCCAAATGTCGTGCTATATTTTAAGAAAGAGTTTGAGATAAAAAAAATCTCAAAAAATTAGATTGGTCCTGAAGTACCATATCGTAGTGTAGTTTATCTTGCTAGTAACATAAAGCCTGAAGCTTTTGCAATAAACTTATTAACAAGATATAACATATTTTAACCTTGTGAGTCGAAGGAGAACAAAATTTGTTTTGCAGATGCAAGTCATTTATTTGATCTATATAAAGCACAGGCAGATACATGAAGTATCAGGGCGACCAAAAAACAAAGTTTTACAAATACATGAAGTCAGTCAAGAATGGTTGGCTAAGATCGATGATGCTGCATATTCAAGATTCATGTGAATTAGAAAATTGAGGAAGATGTTCCAACAACGATATATGAGGATATTGCTAACTGCATTGCTCAATTGGAAGGAGGATACATCAAAGATTCATTCAAGTGACAATCTGACAGATTTATTTATAAAATCAGTTCATACTACAACTTTTGAAAATTTGATAAGGAGGATTGATTCAAGGAGGGATCAAGATATCAAGGGATGCCAAAATCAGGGGGAGTAGAATACGCACTGCACTCTTTTTTCCTTCACCAAGTTTTTGTCCCACTGGGTTCTTCTTGGTAAGGTTTTTAACGAGGCAGTTCTTTCCAAGCGTATTCTTTCTGAGGTGCAATGACATTCAAGGGGGAGGATTATAAATAAATTATGGTGAATGTCATTTTACCATCCAGTAAAATTCATTTTTATCGTACCTGAATTTACCCCTACGTAATATTTTATCCATACACCAAACTACTATTTGGAATTATCTCTTTGGCTAATTACCCTCCATAATTCTATTTGTCCTAATCTTTATATCATCTTTCTTTACCTAACATCCCTTTGATTTTATCCTTTTAAATTAATCATACTTAATTGTTTTTATCCTCCCATTTCCAACTATAAATACCCCTTCATTCCTTCACATTCCTACACTTACAACCCACCATAAAATTTACTCTCTTCTCATTCCATACACCTCTCTTCCAATTTCCCTCCATCTATATTTTACTATTCCCTATTATCATTATTATCAAAGTTGTATTATTACCGTTAAAGTTGTATTACTACCATCAAGGTTGTATCATTACCTTGATCAAGCTTGTATTATTCCATCAAAAAGTGAATTCTATCCCCTATTTTATAATAATTGGGGTGTTGATTTGTTTTTAAATCAAAATTGGGGTAGGTAAAATGTATTTAACCCATATTTTCATTATATGGTACTTCCCGGACACGTGTTCCCTGCTCTGTTCAAACACTACTCCATTCATACAAGTGTTATTTTCCTGTTAATGATTTTTTACTCTACTGCCTACTCCTTTTAGCATTAATGTCATATTTGATCCCTATGTTGCCCTTGGATTCGAAGATTCAGCCCTGTGTTGCGTTTTCGTTACTTTTGATCCCTGTGTGTCCATTCTCGTTATTTTTGGTCTGAGTCGCCCGATTTCGGCAGCTGGTTCTGATGTGGCATGCTTTCCAGCGCCACATCAACATATGTAGGACCCACGTATCAGGTCAACCAAAAAAATAGGAATGGCCCGACCCGGCTGGTTTCCCCACCTAAAAGACTCGCCCAACCAAACCGAAGTGCATAATAAAACAAATAAAAAGGAAGAAAAAGAAATAGAAATAGAATTCTATTAAAATAATTAAAATATAAATCTTTTTTTAAACAAAACATAAATCTAATAATTAATCATTTTTTTATTCTTTTCTTTTTTTCCCATTTTTTATAATCTTTTCTTTTTTTTCAAAATTTAATTTTTATTCTTTTCCCCATTAAAATAGAAATAACCATTAATCTATTATTAATCTTTTTAACCATTAATCTATTATGAAACAGAAATCCATTAAAATAGAAATAACGATTTTTTTATTCTTTTCCCCTTTCCCTATTTTCAATTCATCCTTAATCTATTATTAATCTTTTTTCTATTAATATTTTTCTTAAAAAATAATAAAAACAATAAGAAAATATATAATCCTTTCTTAATCTTGTCTTATGAGTATTATTTTAAAAAAGGAATAAAATTAACACCCACCACCGAAACAGGACCACCACCACCACCACCAGACCATCTTCGACGACCCCCTTAAACCACCACCACCACCAGACCTTCTCCGACGACCCCCTTAAACCACCACCACCATCTCCCTATTCATCTCCTATTCGCTGCCATAGCTGCAATGGAGGAGGCAGAGGTCTGCTACTGTGCGTGGACGAGGAAGCGATTTGGAGTCGCCATCGTCATCGCGGGTTTTTGAGCTAGTACGTTGGGGCGAGTCGCCTCGAGTCGTAGCCATCGTCCTGCTCGATCCGCCACTGCCACTGCCAATGAAGACACAGCCTGCACACAAGCGCCGGCCCAATCAACCACAAGGGCCGTGGCATTGAGGGTTGCGTTGGTTGCGCCCAAACCCTCTCTTTTCGGCTGTGTGTGATGGCCTCACGGTGATGGTTATAGATCTGGATGATGGAGGCAGAGTCGCCTTCACCTGCAACTTGTGTCGCTCCTCTCGATGGCGGCGTTCCGTTGCTGGTGGCGGATCGAGGAGACGAGGGGTGCTTCTAACGCGCTGTGGGCTCTCGCCTCTACTCCTCCACCGGCAATCTCTCTGCCGGTGTTCGTCGCTGCTGTAGGCGATGGCCTGGTCTCCTCTAGCGGTGGCGATGGCCTTCGTGGTAGCCGTGGTCGTCACCTCCGGCAACGGCATAAATGGCAGCAACGACTTTGTTTTCATTTTCCCCTTCTATTTTCTTTCTATTTCTTTTTCTTCTTTTTTTATTCATTTTATTATGCATTTTGGTTTGGTTGGACGGGTCTTTTAGATGGGGGAACCAATTGGGTCGAGCAGTTTCGATTTGTTGGCTTGACCCGACACGCGGGTCCCACATATGTTGATGTGGCGTCGAAAAGCGTGCTATGACAGCACCAGCTAAATAAATAAGGTAATTATTATGTAAGCTAAATATTGATGCTAAATATAAAGTAATTATTATATTTTTAACTTTTAATTCATCTATGAAATTATAAATTATAATTAAAAAATTACCTATTTTAATAAATATTTACAAACGGCACAAAAACTAGTTGAAATAAAAGGGAAGCAAACTAATTAGGTCGTGTTTTGCAAACCCTTATCTCTTCCTTATCTCTTTCATTGTATCACCGTCACAGTTCAAGCAATCAATTTCAACCTGACCGCCGCACCAGCCACATCGACGGCTCTAGCTATTAGTGTAATGCCCAAAAGCCAATCATTGGATGATTATATAGTCATGTATATTTATTAAGGTTTTATTCCAATAAATATGTTTATCAGTGATAAATGCTTGCACATATTTATAACCTAAGAATATTTTATATTCTTGAATTGTCCCTAGTCGATTATTATTATGGGTTGTAATAATAAATTAAGACTAGCGTACGGGTACAAGTTAGAGAACTTGTGGTCTGGACTGACCCGACATAAGAACACTACATGGACTGTTATGTTTATGTTGTCATTAGTGGTTCTTATATGTATTATCCTTAGACCTGCGATCATCAAGGTTCCCAACATGTTAGTCATATACTTTGATATTACTCTTGGTCATTCGTAAATGAGTGAACTTTAGAGTATTCATTGGGTACATGATATAATGTGTAGTGGGTTTTGTATGATCAAGATGGAATTCGTCCAACCCTCATAACGGGTATATTATCAGTTGGGCCTCTTGATAGAGTTGAACTATAAATGCATGGCCATGCTCAGATTAAATGATATGGGATATCATTTGTATCTGTTTTACACATTTAACTCAGAGGTCAAGAAAACTTAGATTAAACATATACGAGAATGACACATTCCATATCTCGTGTTTAATCTTGATAATGTGACGAAAGGATAATGACATTTTTCCGAGGCATAATGAATCAGCACTGATCTGGTCACTTGGATAGCAATGATGTGTTGCTAGACACCGCTCATTGTTTATAATTATAAATGAGAGTTTATAATTATTGCCAACGTGATTAGTGCCTACATGGTCACACACTTAGAACTGTTGATTCGAGCCAGTGGTTAGACCATAGTTGGACCATAGTTCGACTAGGTTATTGTGCTAGTGGTTTGACCATGGTTGGACCATGGTTAGACCAGGTCATTTGGGTTGGTTCGGTTCAATAGTTACCATAATTATTGAACCTGAATTATTGTCCAAAAGGCATGAAAGGATGTGTTGTTTTATATATATGTTGATATATATAATTGAGTTAGTGGAGACATGGTCATGTTGATGATTGTGACTAAAGTATAGATAATGGAAAACACAATTATGCATGATAAGATGTATGTATGATTGGTTGGCCATTTTCTATATTAACTAATGTGTAAACATATATGTGATATATGTAAGAGTGTGAAGTATGAGCAGATGAGAGTAGAGCTCAACACACAAGCACATACACAAAAGTTGTGAGAAAAACCTTATAGGCTCTTTTGCTCTCGAAATTCTACAGCTAGCACTGCGGTTCGGGAGTACTCGGGTTAGTGATCATGAGACGGTTGCTAGCAGTCATCGATGGTTCGTGTGGATACTGTAGAGGAGTCAGATCTCTGTCCGGTTCTTGCTGATTCGGATCATCAGTTGAGTGGAAGATCTCAACCAAACCAGGTATGAAATTTTTGTTATTCGGTTTACCCCGTTTCACATGGATCCTCCATTAGTTTCGGGTTTTCTGCTGCACATTTGTCTCTTTTGTTTGCATACCCGGTTACTTACAGTGGTAGCGGAGCCTCTTGTGAAACACTAAACCAAATTAGTTGTTTATATGTATGATATGCTATATGTGATGTGGCTAGATCATGATTGTATAAGCAACATAACTTGATCATAGTTTATTATGCTTATGTTGATAGTATGTTTAAACTAGATCATTATAATTCTCATATATGTGATATGTTGAAGTCGGATCCGTCAAAGGTGTTTGACAGCAAGTTCTTGATTGGTATATGATATCAATCAAAGTGTGTTTTCGGCAGGAAGTCGAATGAGTTCGACAAGGTTGATTGAATGGTATATGATACCAAAACATCGATGTTTAAGATGTAAACATCGATGTTCTCTTTGGTCGATAATCCGCTGAGGGGTTCAAACATCGATGTTTAAGTTCAAACATCGATGTTCAAGGTCAAAACATCGATGTTTAAGATGTAAACATCGATGTTCTGAACATTCGGCCAATTGTTTGGAGTTCCAGAAACTTTAAACATCGATGTTTAAGGGTTAAACATCAATGTTCTGGAGTCTAGAAACTTCAAACATCGATGTTTAAGTGTCAACATCGATGTTCTAGAATTCTGAAACTCCAAACATCGATGATCATGACCAAACATCGATGTTCTGAGATTCTGCCAACTTACTTGAAGTTCCAGAATTCTCAAACATCGATGTTCCAGGGGTAAACATCGATGTTCTGAAATTCTGCCAAATAGTTTGGAATTCCAGGTTCTCAAAACATCGATGTTCTTGTTTTGCCGATTGTCGGCCGTGCTACCTCTGCGTAGCGGCTTATATTGCATATGATGCATAGTTGTTGTGTATGCGATATATAATATGTTATTTACATGCATGTTATGCATGGAATGAGCACTCATCTTTGCTTAGATCAACACTTGGTAGGTTTGCCAAAGCAAAGTGCCAATTTTTATCCTAGCAAGATGCTAAATATTAAGTTCCTCATGTGTTGCCTTCCATTGATAAGTACTCATCTATGCTTAGATCAACACTTGGTAGGTTTGCCAAAGCAAAGTGCCAATGTTTATCCTAGCAAGATGCTAAATATTAAGTTCCTCATGTGTTTCCTTCCATTGATAGGCACTCATTTATGCTTAGACAAACAGTTGGTAGGTTTGCCAAAGCAAAGTGCCAATGTTTATCATAGCAAGTTGCGATGGGATAATTCTAATATCCAAATTGCTTATTGTGGGTTGAACTTAACTAAGTCATCTCAATAGGATTTGGGACTTAGAGGCAAAGAGTTGAGATAAGTCTATGAGATAGACAAGAACAAGATTTGTTCACTCAACTTTCAAAGAGTTACATGAGATGTAATTGACAAAGAGTTGTCTACCTAAATAACTATGAGGTAGGCGATTAGCCAAAGCTAACTTATCTTGTAGTAAAATATGGATCTTGGCCCACTCATTATCATCTTGATTTGTATAGTGGGAGTATCATTTAATAAAATTCCTTGTTAAATGATTGTATACATGACTTTGATTTGTGTGAATTGATCATTGTAGAATTATCATGGTACAAAACACAAGTACTATGTCACTGCAATCAGTCCTTGAGAAGGAAAAAGTCAATGGGAATAATTTCCTTAAGTGGCACCGCAATTTTTGGATAGTCCTCAAGCAAGAAAAGAAATTGTATGTCCTTGAGGGGCTTGTTCCTGATGAACCGGCACTTAATGCTCCTAGGGCAGAAAAGGATGCTTATAAGAAGCATGTTAATGAAGCATTGGATGTTGCATGCCTTATGCTTGTCACTATGGACTCTGAGCTTCAGAAGCAACATGAGAACTTGGGTGCTTTCGATATGATCGAACACCTGAAAATGCTTTTTGAAGAGCAAGCCAGGCATGAGAGGTATGGGACCTCAAAGGCATTATTCCAATGCAAGATGGCTGAGTCATCTCCTGTCAGACCTCATGTGCTCAAAATGATTGGATATATTGAGACCCTTGAGGGGCTGGGTTTTCCTTTGCAAAGAGAGTTGGCTGTTGATCTAGTCCTGCAATCATTGCCGGATAGTTATAGCCAATTTGTCATGAATTTTAACATGAATCATCTTGAGAAATCTTTGTCTAAGTTGCCTAACATGTTGGGAACAGTTGAGCAACAGATGAAGGCAAATAAATCCAACAGCATTTTTGTGACACCCCGGGGTCTATGAGGGCGGGAAGTGTACGCTGGTGCCGGGATGAGCATGGACAAGGAGTCGCTTCTGGCAGGCTTCTAGATGAAGGGGCATGGGAATGAACCGTTCCGCACCAGAATAGGAGGGATCTTGAGACTGTGTAGGGATGGGGCTGCACAGTTAGAGCGATTTCGAGGTTGTACAGGTATGGGACTGTACAACTGAGAGTAGCTTAAACGGTTTGATGGGTACTAACTATATCAACAAGGTGCACCTACCTTTCCGGTGCTCACTCTAGAAAAACTCCAAAGTTACACGTGCCTGACTTGGAGCAATTCTTGGATGGGTGACCTCCTGGGAATTTTTCCCCGAAAATGTGCGAGTGAGGACAAAGCATGTTGGAAAGGTCCCGTGTTGGTCTGTAGTGACAGTCGACAAGCCGGGACATTACAGTTGGTAGCGGAGCTCCAGGACTCCTCTAGTACGGTGCAGGGTTCAGGGACGAACCTAGCAGAAGCTGGTGGGCTTGTGACACCCCGGGGTCTGTGAGGGCGGGAAGTGTATGCCGGTGCCAGGATGAGCATGGACAAGGAGCGGCTTCTGGAAGGCTTCTAGACGAAAGGGCACGAGAATGAACCGTTCCACAGCAGAATAGGAGGGATCCTGAGACTGTATAGGGATGGGGCTGCACAGTTAGAGCGATTTCGAGGTTGTACAGGTATGGGACTGTACAATTGAGAGTAGCTTAAACGGTTTGATGGGTATTAACTATATCAACAAGGTGCACCTACCTTTTCGGTGCTCATTCTAGAAAAACTCCAAAGTTAAACGTGCTTGACTTGGAGCAATTCTAGGATGGGTGACCTCCTGGGAATTTTTCCCCGAAAACGTGCGAGTGAGGACAAAGCATGTTGGAAAGGTCTTGTGTTGGTCTGTAGTGACAGTCGACAAGCCGAAACCTGGCCATTGGAAACGTAACTGCCCTATTTACCTTGAGGAGGTGAAGAAACAGTAGGGAAGTAAGACTTTCGCTTCAGGTATTCTTGTTATAGAAGCTAATATTTCTATCTCTGTATCATGGGTATTAGATACCGGATGTGGATCTCACATTTGTGTAAATGTGCAGGATCTGAGAAAGAGTAGACAATTAGCAAAGGGTGAAGTGGACCTGCGTGTTGGAAATGGAGCAAGAGTTGTTGCATTAGCCGTAGGGACTTATTATCTATCTTTACCGAGTGGATTGGTTTTGGAACTTGATGATTGCTATTATGTACCTACTATAAGCAGGAATTTGATTTCTGTCTCTTGTCTGGACAAGAAGGGTTTTTCATTCATAATAAAGAACAATTGTTGTTCTATTTATTTGATTGATATTTATTATGGTGGTGCATAATTAAGCAATGGTTTGTACGTTCTAAACCGAGAAACCCCAGTCTATAACATTAATTCGAAGAAGGTTAAATTAAGTGATTCTAATACGACCTATCTCTGGCATTGTCGTTTGGGCCATATAAACGAGACTCGTATTTCTAAACTCCATAAGGATGGGTTTTTAGACTCATTTGATTTTGAATCATATGAGACATGTGAGTCATGTTTATTGGGCAAAATGACGAAGGCTCCTTTTGCCGGTAAAGGTGAGAGGGCTTCAGACTTGTTAGGCCTTATACATTCTGATGTATGTGGGCCTATGCCAACGCAGGCTAGAGATGGATTTTAGTACTTCATTACATTTACTGATGATTATAGTAGATATGGCTATGTGTATCTTATGAAGCACAAGTTAGAATCCTTTGAGAAGTTCAAAGAATTCAAGAATGAAGTACATAATCAACTTGGTAAGAGTATTAGAATGCTTCGATCTGATCGAGAAGGTGAATACTTAGACCGAGAATTTCTTGATCATCTAAAAGAATGTGGTATAGTATCACAACTTACTCCACCAGGTACACCTCAATGGAATGGTGTATCTGAAAGGAGAAATAGAACTCTGTTAGACATGGTTCGTTCTATGATGAGTCAAGCTGACCTTCCTTCTTCATTTTTGGTACATGCTTTATTGACTCCTGCCTTTACACTTAATCGTGTTCCATCTAAATCGGTTGAAAAGACACCATATGAGATGTGGACTGGGAAACGTCCCAATTTGTCTTTTATGAAGATTTGGGGTTGTGAGGCTTACGTAAGACATCAAGCATCAGACAAACTCGGCCCTAAATCTGACAAGTGCCTTTTTGTTGGATATTCAAAAGAAACTAAAGGATATTATTTCTATAATCCTACAGAGCAAAAAGTGTTTGTTGCTCGTACTGCTATTTTTCTAGAAAGAGAATTTATTTCTAGATAGATCAGTGGGAGAAAAATATAACTCGAAGAAGTTCAAGCACAACAAGAAGCTATAAAGGCTGAGATGGAACAAGAATAGGAACCACAAGTTGTTGTGGGTGAAAATCCTGTATCTGTAACACATGGACCACGTAGGTCTGATAGGACTCGGTATAAGCCTGAGAGATATGGATTTCTTTTGAGTCATACTGGTGACGTAATGCCCATGGATGAAGATGAGCCCACTTCCTATCAGTAGGCTATTACGGGTCCAGACTCTAAGAAGTGGTTAGAAGCCATGAATTCTGAGATGGAATCCATGTATGAAAACAAGGTGTGGACCTTGGTTGATCCACCTGAAGGGGTAAAACCCATTGGGTACAAGTGGGTCTATAAGAAGAAGACCGACATGGATGGTAATGTGATTAGCTTTAAAGGGCAATTGGTTGCTAAAGGTTTCAAACAAGTTCATGGTATTGACTATGATGAAACTTTTTCGCCAGTTGCCATGGTTAAATCCATCCGGATTCTATTGGCTATAGCTGCATACCATGGTTATGAGATATGGCAGATGGATCTCAAAACCGCTTTCCTTAATGGAAATCTTTTAGAGGATGTGTACATGACACAACCTGAAGGTTTTGTCACTCCAGAGAATGCTAATAAGGTACGAAAATTGCAAAGATCCATATATAGACTAAAGCAAGCTTCTAGGAGTTGGAATCTTCATTTTGATGAAGTAATCAAACAGTTTGGTTTCATTAAGAACGAAGATGAGCCATGTGTTTACAAGAAGGTTAGTGGGAGCACTATCATTTTCTTGTTGTTGTATGTTGACGACATTCTACTCATTGGGAATAATATTCCAACACTACAGTCAGTAAAGACTTGGTTAGGAAATAATTTCTCAATGAAGGACTTAGGAGAAGCTGCCTACGTGCTAGGTATAAAGATTTATAGAGATAGATCCAAAAGGCTTCTTGGCCTAAGTCAAAGTACATATATTGACAAGGTGCTTAAAAGGTTTAGCATGCAAGACTCCAAGAAAGGTTTCTTGCCCATGTCACATGGCATAACTCTCTCAAAGAATCAATGTCCTAGTACATATAAGGAGAGAGTGCGAATGAGTAAGATCCTTTATGCGTCAGCAATAGGATCTATCATGTATGCCATGCTATGTACTCGACCAAATATCGCATATACATTAAGTGTCACAAGCAGATATCAATCTGATCCCGGTGAAGGTCACTGGACAGCGGTTAAGAGCATCCTTAAGTATTTGAGAAGAACTAAGGATGCATTCCTTGTGTACGAAAGCGTTGATGAGCTTGTTGTAAAGGCTAGCTTTCAAACCGACAGGGATGACTTTAGATTGCAGTCAGGTTATGTGTTTTGTCTTGGAGGTGGTGCTGTTTTCTGGAAGAGTTCAAAGTAAGAAACAGTTGCCGATTCTACTACTGAGGCTGAATATATAGCTGCCTCTGATGCAGCGAAAGAGGCTGTTTGGATTAAGAAGTTCGTAACTGAACTTGGGGTGGTTCTGAGCATTGACAGTCCGATTGAGCTCTATTGTGAAAACAATGGAACAATCGCACAGGCTCATGAACCTAGATACCACCAAAGATCCTAACCTATACTCCGACGCTACCATCTTATTAGAGAGATCATTGGCAGAGGCGATGTGAGGCTTGACAAAGTTCTTTCTGAGAACAATGTAGCAGATCCTTTAACTAAGCCACTCACACAGCAGAAGCATGATGGTCATGCTAGATCCCTTGGTATTAGATACATGGATGATTGGCTTTAGTGTAAGTGGGAGATTGTTAGTGTAATGCCCAAAAGCCAATCATTGGATGATTATATAGTCATGTATATTTATTAAGGTTTTATTCCAATAAATATCTTTATCAGTGATAAACGCTTGCGCACATTTATAACCTAAGAATATTTTATATTCTTGAATTGTCCCTAGTCGATTATTATTATGGATGGGTTGTAATAATAAATTAAGACTAGAGTATGTTGAGAATTATATGAGATATGAATTCTACATACGGGTACAAGTTAGAGAACTTGTGGTCTGGACTGACCCTACATAAGAACACTACATGGACTGTTATGCTTATGTTGTCATCAGTGGTTCTTATATGTATTATCCTTAGACCTGAGATCATCAAGGTTCCCAACATGTTAGTCATATACTTTGATATTACTCTTGGTCATTCGTAAATGAGTGAACTTTAGAGTAATCTTTGGGTACATGATGTAATGTGTAGTGGGTTTTGTATGATCAAGATGGAATTCGTCCAACCCTCATAACGGGTATATTATTAGTTGGGCCTCTTGTGAGAGTTGAACTGTAAATGCATGGCCATGCTCAGATTAAATGATATGGGGATATCACTTGTATCTGTTTTACACAGTTAACTCAGGGATCAAGAAAACTTAGATTAAACATATACGAAAATGACACATTCTATGTCTCGTGTTTAATCTTGATAATGTGACGAAAGGATAATGACATTTTTTCGAGGCATAATGAATCAGTACTAATCTGGTCACTTGGGTAGCAATGATGTGTTGCTAGACACCGCTCATTGTTTATAATTATAAATGAGAGTTTATAATTATTGCCAAAGTGATTAGTGCCTACAACACTTAGAACTGTTGATTCGAGCCAATGGTTAGACCATGGTTGGACCATGGTTCGACCAGGTTATTGAGCTAGTGGTTTGACCATGGTTGGACCATGGTTGGACCGGACCGTTTGGATTGGTTCGATTCAATAGTTACCATAATTATTGAACCTGAATTATTGTCCAAAAGGCATGAAAGGATGTGTTATTTTATATATATGTTGATATATATAATTGAGTTAGTGGAGACATGTTCATGTTGATGATTGTGACTAAAGTATAGATAATGGAAAACACAATTATGCATGATAAGATGTATGTATGATTGGTTGGCCATTTTCTATATTAACTAATGTGTAAACATATATGTGATATATGTAAGAGTGTGAAGTATGAGCAGATGATAGTAGAGCTCAACACACAAGCACATACACAAAAGTTGTGAGAAAAACACTCTAGGCTCTTTTGCTCTCGGAATTCTGCAGCTAGCACTGCGGTTCGGGAGTGCTCGGGTTAGTGATCATGAGACGGTTGCTAGCAGTCATCGACGGTTTGTGTGGATACCTTGGAGGAGTCGGATTTCTGTCCGGGTCTTGCTGATTCGGTTCATCAGTTGAGTGGAAGATCTCAACCAAACCAGGTATGAAATTTTTGTTATTCGGTTTACCCCGTTTCACATGGATCCTCCATTAGTTCCGGGTTTTCTGCTGTGCATTTGTCTCTTTTGTTTGCATACCCGGTTACTTACACTAGCTCCACCCACCCTGTTCGCGAATCTTTTCTTGTCCTCGAGATCTTTCACTCTGGAGCCGTAAAAAACGCTCACCTCCCTTCTGCGCCATCACGTTTTGCTCATATCGTTGATTTGTACGGGTCCCGCTCCTGTGGAATCTTAGATCCAGATTCATATAAATCCTCACCCTATCTTATAACCCGATTTTATACCCTCTCTGCTATGCTGTTGAGTTCTTCCAGTAACCTCTACCCTGGTACTCCGTTAATTGTTGTGGGTTTGTTGTTTCAATTTTTCATTCTCCCAACTTGGTTTGAGCCCAATCGACCGTAATCGAGCCGAGCTCGAGTTGATTAATTATCTATCGAATTCTAGCTAGAGTTAAAAAATTAAAGCTCGATCGAGCTCGATCTTGGGTTTTTCTTAACTAGCTCGATAAGTATTAGCACACCAAGAAGAAGGGGATGAGTACCATGGGCACAAGTGTTACCACTACTACCTATGGGTATGGGCTGCCTAATGATGCACTAAGATTGATATTTTCAAGAATGTGTTTTGTGGATCAAATTCGATTAAGATTGGTGTGAAAGGGATGGAAAACCCTACTAGAAGGAGAAGATATTAGACCCATCGATACACTCCCCTAGATAATGTTCTATAGATGGGTATATGATCATCAAGGGGGCTTTTTAGGAGCGTGTGCAAACTACATGTCCCATTAGAGAAGAAAACCTACACAGTAGAGGATGGATTTAGGGCACAACAAGATCGAGTCAAATTCGTATGCGCAGAACCTCTTGATTCAAAGCATGGTTGGGTATTGTTTCAACAAAAGTGTCTGATTAATAATACTGCTTATCCCATGTTCTTATATTGTCCATTCTCTGGTGAGGTTATTGATTTACCCAATCTGAACTATTGAGTTAACAGAGCTACTTTCTCCAAGAGAAGTCCAACTTCTGAAGACTGTATGTTCTTTGCTTTTAGTCAATCAAGATTACAGAGCATAAGTATATGCCGTCGAGGGGATCAAGACTGGAAAATAGTTCAAGTAGATTGCCCTTTCCCTCGTTCTTGCAAGTGCAATGTCGTCTATTCGAATGGAGCGTTGTACTGCCTTTTCGACGAAGGAGGTCTATGTTATGGTTCATCAATGAAGAATTGTAGAAAGAAGAGAAGTAGAGAGAATTTAGGAGAGAAAATAGAGAGAATCTTTGGAAGAGAAGTGAGTCAATTGTATTCTCTATTCAATGACTCAAAACAGAAAGAAGACTCCATTATAAGAGAAGAGAGACGTTACAAGGAAGCCTGTAGTGTGTTAACACGTGTATCAGCATTTCTCTTCTCTAACGGCCTGATAACAACTACTGATTCTATGAATGAGAAGAGGGACAATAGTGTTTTACTCGTCATACGCTTAAGTCATAACAACTATTTTCCCCTTTAAAAATCCTTGACCCAAGGATTAAATGAAAACAAGAAATCAAAACATATTACAAGCTAACATGATAAATGGAATTCAGCAACAATAAGAACAACTCCAGCTCAATTTGCAGCAACATCAAAATCTGGGAATTGGGAGCAAATGAAAGTATAATCTTCCCACGTAGCATCTTTAGGGGCAAGGTTTGACCATTGAATCAAAACTTGAGTTACTACTTGATTGTTCCTGGGAATCATCCTTCTGGCAAGTACTGCAGCTGGTTCCACCAGAATCTGCCCATTCCTTATCATTGGCAGCTTGGATTGCACCCGCACTCCTCGTTTTGGGCAAAGCATAAGTGAGGACACATGGAAGACAAGATGAATAAGTGAATCTGCTGGTAGTTCTAGCTTATAAGCCACATAACCAATCTTCTCCAAAACCATAAAGGGACCATGATACTTAGAGCAAAGCTTCAGATTCCTTCGCACTGCCACTGAACTCTGTTTGTATGGTTGGAGTTTGAGATAGACCAAATCTCCCACCACGAATTCTCATTCAATTCTATGGTGATCTGCATAAAACTTCATCCTGTTCTTAGCCTTTTCCAGTTGGTCTTTGAGTAGTTGTAATGTGCGAGCCCTTTCTTGCACCCAATCTTCAACCGCAACCACTGGTGTATTGAAGGGATCGACATCATGGTGTGGTAGAGGAAATCCATATAAGGCTTGGAAGGGGGTCATATTGATGGCAGTATGATAGTTGGTGTTGTACCACTATTCAGCTAATGGTAACCATTCCAACCATTGTGTAGGTTTGTGAGTAATGTAACACCTCAAATAAGTTTTCAGGCATCTATTGAGGTGCTCTGTCTGTCCATCAGACTGAGGATGGTAAGCTGAACTTAAACAGAGTTTAACCTTCAGTAGTTTGAACAATTCACTCCAAAAGAGACTAGTGAAGACTTTGTCTCGGTCAGAAACTATGCTTTTTGGTAATCCGTGTAACCTACAGATCTCCTTAAAGAACACACCAGCTACATCCATGGCAGTAATTGGATTTGACAAGAGAATGAAATGTGCATACTTACTCAGCCTATCCACAACCACTAAAGTTGTATCTTTGCCTCCAGATTTTGGTAACTTCTCTATGAAATCCATACTGACATCACTCTACACATTAAATGGTACTGGTAAGGGCTGCAGCAATCCAGGGTATGGGATCTGTTCAGACTTGCTACGGAGACAAATATCACACTCTCCAACCACCTCTTTGACCAACTTCTTTATTCCTTTCTAGTGGAAAATCTATTTTAAATGTTGATAGGTAGCCAGGATTCCACTATCCCACCAATGGCAGATGCATGAATAGTTTCTATCAACCTTTTCCTGAGTTGTTCATCCTTACCAATGACCAATCTTCCTTTATAGCGTAGTACTCCATCTCGAAGTGAGTAATCAGGATAATCTTGGGACATATTTGAGCTTCGTATGGTGAATGCTTCAAGCATCTATTTGAGCTCATGATCATGCATATAACTTTGGCTAACTTCAGCATACCAAATAGGTGTAAGGACTGAAATTGCAGCTAATTCAACTGGATTAACAGTGCCATCAGATACAGGCCTTATGGAAAGTGCATCAGCAACAATATTCTCTTTGCCACGCCTATATTAAATTTTATAAGTCAACCCCAAAAGCTTGGTCAGTTCTTTCTTTTGAATTGTTGTGTGAATTTTCTGCTCTAGCAAAAACTTCACACTCATGGTCTGTTTTGATGATGAACTCATTATTCTCCAAATAATGCCTCCATTGATCCACTGCCTTAAGTATCGCCAAGAATTCCTTCTCATAAATGGATAGTCCAGCAAACTTCGGACTCAAAGCCTTGCTTAGAAAAGCTAATGGCTTCCCATTCTGCATCAGAACAGCTCCAAAGCCAGTGTCATATGCATCAGTTTCCAACACAAAGGGTTTATTGAAATCTAGCAATGATAATACAAGAGCTGATATCATGGCTGTTTTCAATTGATTAAAAGCTTGCTCGGAACTAGAATCCAACTTAAATCCCTCCTTTTTGGTCAGTGCAGTAAGAGGCTTGCTAATCACTCTATAATTACGAATGAACTTCCTATAATACCTTGTTAAACCTAAAAATGATTTTAGTTCTCTCACATTCTTTGGAGTTGGCCAAGAAGTTATTGCTTCTGTTTTTGTTGGATCCGTAGCTACTCTTCCACCAGAGATTATATGGCCCAAATACTCCACTTGACTTTGAGAAAATGAGCATTTGGAACGCTTGGCATACAATTTTTTTCCACTGAGTATCTAGAAAACTGTTCTGAGATGTCTTTCATGGGTTTGTAGGTCTGGACTACAGACAAGTATGTCATCAAAGAATACGAGGACAAATTTTCGAAGGTAAGGTGCAAAAATAATGTTCATGAGGGTTTGGAAAGTAGCTGGGGCATTAGTAAGGCCAAAAGGCATAACCTTAAATTCATAATGGCCATGATGGGTTCTAAAGGCTATTTTTATGGAATGTTTTGAGGATTCATTTTGATTTGATGATATCCAGAATGCAAATCAATTTTGGAGAAGTATTTGGCTTTACCTAACTCATCTAAAAGGTCATCAACAATAGGAATTGGAAATTTGTTTTTGATGGTGTGGTCATTTAATTGTCTATAGTCAATACACGTATGCCAGGTGTTGTCTTTCTTCTTTACTAACAACACAGGTGAGGCAAATTGGCTCTGACTTGGTTGTAAAACTGAAGAGGATAACATCTCAGCTACTTGTTTTTCAATCTCAGTCTTTTGGTCATGGGAATGTCTATAGTAGGTTCATGGGTTCCATGTTTGGTTTAAGTGTAATATAGTGATCATAGGTTCGGGTAAGGGGTAATGAGGTTGGAATGGCAAATAGTTCCTAATACTCAGTTAATAAAGTAGCAATAGATGAAGGAATAGGATCAAACTCACTTAAATTCTATAAGAGATCGAGTTGTGCAATCACCATTTCAGTACTTGTGAGGTCTTTGTGAAAACCCCTGTGAATTGCTTCAAAAGAAATTAACTGTAATTAATTCTTGTATTCCATACTGCCATTGAGTGTGAATACTTGCTTCTTCTTAGTCAGTGAGAGTCGAGAATTTTTGCAGTCGATAGAAACTGGACTAAAAGGCAAAAGCCAATCCACTCCCAAGACCATATCGCAGCTAGTTAGATCCAAAATTCGTAAATCACCAGAAAAAGTTTAACCTTGCATAGACCATGTGAAATCTCTACAAGAGAAATGGCTTATCATTCTTTGTCCATTTGCCACCATAACTGAAAGAGGTGCTGCAGGTTGTAATGTGATCCCCAATTCTTGAGCCACAGAATTGCTGAGGTAGCTCAATATACTGCCATTGTCTGCCATTATCAGTAACTTCCTACCCTGATAGTCACCATCAATCTTGAGAACTCCGACCCCATTAGATAGTGTGTGAAGCTCTGGATTCGTCTCAGGAACAATTGCAGTGGAGTTAGATGATCTTCCCACTTCAAAGCTGCTAGGATCCATCTCCAATATATCCATTCCATCCACAGCTTCAATATAATGGAGCAATTTTACTTTGCACTGGTGGCCTGGGAAATATTTATCCCACAACGGAAACACTGCCCTGCTTTTCATCGCTGTTCAATCAAGCTTTGCCGTGACTGATCTGGTGAATTCACTACCAACGCTCTGTGAGGATTAGGGGCATTGTTAGATTGACTGAAGCGAGGACTGGTAACAACATAGGGAAGAGGTTTTTGGTTGTGGCTTGGTTGACTTCTGCATAGATTGGAGGGAAAGTTCTTGAATTTTAACATGTTTAAAAGCTTCAGCCAATGTGGAGGGATGGAGGATTTTCACCCAAGGACGCAGATCATCCTTCAATCCAGTCAAAAATAATAACAGAAACTCAGGCTCAGTGAAGGAAGCCCCCATATCCAACAACACAGATCACAACGCCTCAAATTGCTCTTGATACTCCAGGATAGTTCCCTGCTGTCTAAGGAGCATAAACTCCTCTAACACATCCAGAAACTCACGCATACCAAATCTAACACATAGAGCCTTAGAGAAGTCCTTCCAAATTAACACTGGTTTCTCAGAGAGAAAGCCATTAAACCACAAATCTGCTTTACCATCCAAGTACATAGTAGCAATTTCTAGTTTGCGATGCTCAAGAATCTTATAAAGCTCAAAGTATTTAACACACTTCCGCAACCAACCTCTCGGATTTTCATCGGAGAAAGGAAGTAGAAACAGCTTTGGTAGTTTTGGATAAAAATCAGCAGAAGTAGTATCTTTGGTAACAATCATTGATGAATCAAGCTTCACATCAACTGATTTCATTATAGGAGAATCAGAGTGGTTACCTTTAACTGGAGAAGAGACTGTTACCGGATCAAGAAGTGAATCAACCATCAGATCAGCCATCGGAGTCGGTAAGATACCAGGCTCATGAAGAACGATCGTTGCTGGTCTCGGTTTTGACTGGGAATCCTTAACCGCCATCGCAGCCATCATCTCGTGAAGAGACTGAAGTTGTTGAAGTAGCAGATCATGCTTGGTGTTCGATGCTTCACGATCGAGGGTAGCCGAATGTTGCATCTCTAAAACAGATTATTCAAGAGAGTGAACCTGATCCTCCACCATGACTAGATGGTTATTGTTCACCATTTGGCCAGCAGATCGGTGCTCCGGTACCAGTTGTTATGGTTCATCAATGGAGAATTGTAGAAAGAAGAGAAGTAAAGAGAATTTAGGTGAGAAAACAGAGAAAATCTTTGGAAGAGAAGTGAGTCAATTGTATTCTGTATTCAATGACTCAAAACAGAAAGAAGAATCCGTTATAAGAGAAGAGAGACGTTATAAGGAAGCCTATAGTGTGTTAACACGTGTATCAGCATTTCTCTTCTCTAACGGCCTGATAACAACTACTGATTTTATGAATGACAAGAGGGACAATAGTGTATGACCTGTCATACCCTTAAGTCATAACAGTCTAGGTGCTTTCACGGTTGCTACGCAGGAGTGGGATCCGCTTTTCCCTGGTTTCAAAAATTTCTTGCTCGACAGCTATTATTTCGCTGCGGAATCTGATGGCCAGGTGTTTATGGTAATTCTCACTACTCCACCCACAACTTTTCGCTTTGATTTCAGTTGAAGAATCTGGGTAGAAGAACCAGGCTTTGGGGATAAAAGAGCTGCTTTCCTCTGGGCCCCATAAACCCATTGTTAGTTGTACCGGAGGGAGAAGCCAATGGTCTTGCAGGCGCATTGATTAGTCTATTTCAAGTGCTTGATTTCACCAATACTAAAAGCTCTCCGCAGATGGTGGAAGCTTATTCGAACGCGAATACCCAAAATCGAAACTTGGGTTCAGTTTGGATCCAACCTCCTAATCTGTAGCTAGCTAGCAAGCATCTACTCTAAGTCAGGCCTTACTGATTTTTGTTTCTAATTTCAAGAGGTTCGTCAGTTATTCACGTTCAACATATTTAACATGACCTGTAAGGTTTCAATGCATTTGCTTCTTCAAAGTTGGGGTTAATTACATTTTGACCCCCTGAATTCTGGTTTATTTTTGACTCACCCCTTGAACTTTTTTTCGTCAAATGACCACCTGAACTTCCAATTTGATGCAATTAACCACCTCCGTCCATGGGCACAAGGATTCCGTCAATTGCACTAACGGAATATTGAGATGAATGACACGTGGCGGCATCGTAACGGTTCAATACTTTTTTTATTTTTTTAAAACAAAAAATAAGAAATAAAAATATTTATATCAAAGAAAAAAAATGTTTAATAATTTTGTTTATTTTCCATTTTCTAAAAAAAATACAAAATAAAAAAATTATCAAAATAGAAAATTTTCTTCCTCTCCCACAACAAGAAGCCAAATCCAAGCCTAAGCTTCTTGCCCACAACCCACAATCCGAATCTGGATCCTTCATAAAAACACCACGAATAATTATAGCTCAAACTCAAATCTGCCTCCGTTGAATAGCAGCAACCCGAGCCCCCTGCCCGAACAGCAGCAACGAAATCACAAAGAAGCAAAAGAGAGAGATAAGGAGGATAGTTGGCTACCTTGTCACCGAGGGAGGGGATTTTGTCGGCTTCGACGGCGCGGATAGCGGATTGCTATTGCATGACATCGTCGTCGGCGTAATTGGCCCAATCAGATGCCTCCAATTCGTTCTTCTCCATATCCCCGTTTAATTTGACTGTTCTGCATCTTCCTTCAATTGTATAAAACCCTAATTCAATTGAAATTGGGTCTTTCTACGATTCTTGTGAATGGAATAAACGAAAATGAGTATTCTTTTTTGGATTTAAGGGGGAGTTTTACTTGACAAGAAAAGATAGGGAAAAGAAAGAGGGAAGGGAGTGGTGATGGCGTTAATGAAGGAGAAGGTGGTGGAGACGACGATCTTCTTGATGCCGAGGTCGAGGAGGGAGAGGTGGGGTTACGGATGGCCGAGAGGAGGAAGGAGCAGAAGTCGGTGGGGATGGAGAGGAGGGGGGAGGAAGCCATTGGGGATGGAGGCGAGGGTGGGGTTTGGGAGGCGGATGTGGTGGATGGTGGCGATGAGCTCTGCCATGGGTGGGGTGGGGGGCGGTGGTTGATGAGGTGGGTGGAGGGAAGGTGAGTGTGGTGGTGGGAGCTGTGCCGTCGGTGGGGTGGGGGGCGGTGGTTGATGAGGTGGGTGGAGGGAAGGTAAGTGTGTGGTGGTGGGGTTGGAAATTTGGCAAGAAAATGTTTTATTTTTTTCTATATGTGTAATTTTTTTTTGGAAAAGAAAAATTACCGGATGTTACATATGCAATCTTGTAACGTTTATTTTTTTTTCTATTTTTACATATGAGAGCTTCTCATATTGTTAGGGAATAATAATTATTAGTTTCCTATAATTTAGGTTGTAACGACCCGGGTAAAATTTTCGTGATTTTACCGAGTTGTTCTAACTCTTACTGTGGTAAGTAAATTTTTATCACGGTTAATCGAGCATTCTACCATCACGAGTCAATTCCAAGAGTTTTATCGGGGATAAACGAGCTTCGTTTCGACCACTAGAGTGTACGACGTTTTAGTGTATCTTTTGTTAACCGAGCCTCGGTTTTTGATTCCGAGACTTGGGCAACAGTCAGGAGAATTAGTCGGATTTTTCGAGCCCAAGTTGTATTCTCAAACACGGGACGGAATTTGACGGAAAGACGGATATACCCTTATGCTTTTAACGGGTTAAAGCCGAAATGAAGGATAATTTGGTCCACTGACGGATCGATAATTTGACCGACACTCGTGACACGTTTTTCTCTCCCCCGGGCTAACTCACCCTCTCTCCCGTTTCTTTTCTTTTCACATTTTTCTTTTTCTTTTCTTTTCTTCTTTCTTTTCTCTTCTCCTTTTTTCTTATTTTTCTTATCTATCTTCCCATTTTCTTTTTTTTCCTCCACTCACCCACCGGCCACACCCACCATTTCTCCACCTTTCTTTTTTTTATATTATCTCTTTTTCCCACCAACATCTTCTCTTTTTTTCTTTTTCTTCTTTATCTCATCTTTTCCTCCATCGAGCTCCTCACCCGCCCTCTTCTCCTTTACCTTTCTTTTCTTCCTCCCTCACCTCTCTGCCGCCATCATCATCGTCATCTCGCTTCACCAAGCCGCCACCATCAAACTCACCACCAATCGCCTGACGCCTTTCCTCTTTCCTCTCTTCTCCTCCCTGCCTCCTCGCTGCAGCCACCACCGGTCCCCTTCCCTACGCCTTCCTCTCACTCCCTTGGCGGCGTCGACCACCATCGTCACCACCTCCTCCCAAGCCGACGCCGCCCCCTTCTGCCGAGAACTCCTGCCCCGCCTCTGTCCTCGCGCCGCCTCCTCGCCGACCATCCGTCCTCTCTCGCCCCGCTCCTCCTTCTCCATCTTCCCCTGCCGCCGTCGCCGCCTCACCCCGATCTGGTTCGTTCCGTTCGATCTCCTCCGCCCTTGCTCACGACCCGAAGCCGGAGACGCCAACGGGGAAGCTACTGCTTGCGTCCCCGACCACGTGGTTGTGAGGGTAAGGACGGCCTTTACCTTTTCCTCCATGGCTCCCTTCTTTTCTTTTATCCCGATTGTGGATGGATTGGACTGATTGAGTGCGTTTTTGTTGATGTTTTGGGAATTTGATGTTCCCGGTGGAGTTGCTGTGACGGTGGATGCCGGTTGTTGGGTTGGTGGTTATGGCGTTGTTGGTTCTGTGTTGCCGTGATTGGGTTGTTGGCAGTGCTTGGATGTTTATGGTGGTGCTGGCAGTGAGTACGGTGGAGGTGATGTTGTTGTTGGGATGTGATGATGAACAGTACCGAGGCGTTGAAGTGTTTTGGGGCTGCGTGAACAGTACTCCGGCCGGAATCCGGCGAGCCTCCGGCGTCCCGGGAATTTTCCGGCAAGCTCGGAAACGGACTTTGGGTAAAAACCCGAGCCTTGGACCATCCACATGCATCCTTAACGAACCCGAACAATATAAAACCGACTCGGATACTAAAATGACAATTAATTAACGATTAATTAAGTTAATTAATAATAACCAATGATTTTAATTTATGCAAAGTTTTTATCTATACTTTATTTATTAAATTATGCATTTACTTAATTTATGTCATTATTTTATGCTTTTGTTTATTTATTTTATGTTTTATTTATTTTTTTTTCAATTGGGCTAATAAAAAAAAGGCCCATAACATTTTAATTGCCGGTCTAAATTTTATTTACGTTTCCTGGGCTCGTAAAGGCCCATTGAATTTAATTTTCCGTTTCATCTATTTTTTTTATTGGGCTAAATATAAATAAAAGGCCCATGTCGTTTATTTATTTTAATTATGTTATTTATTTACTTTAATTATGTCTTTTACTTATTTAATTTTCGAATTATGTTAATATTAGTTTCATTCTTCGTTGGGCTAAACGTTCGTGAAGGCCTACCGAGTCAATTCTTAATTTCTTTATTTATATCTAAAATGAATTTACATTATAAAGGATTAGATATAAATAAATATAGTTTTGCAGTTATAAACTAAAATGATGATAATTTGTATTTTAGCTATTTACAGATTTTGTCCTTATAAATAAATGTAAATATATACATATGTACGATCGTATGTGATTACAAGGTATATATATTTTACAATAATTACTTAAGCACATATATACATGTAAATAAGTAAATAATAATTTAATTTACGGATTTAAAAATGATATTATACATATAATATTTTGACGTATTTATTTATTTACTTACTATGACGGAAATAATTATGGAAATAATAAAAAAAGAACCGATAAGCCGTCTAATAACTGTTAACCGACATCATGCATGATCATTTTGTTTGTGCATTATAAGTGATTACTGTTGTTATATTATAGGAATATCAAGGCTTAACCGGATGTTGGCTTCTGAGGAGTATCACTATCAGGTGAGGTTGCATATACGTCATTCCACCCGTGATAGCCGGGATGGTTGGTCTTGGAACTACATAGGTTCCATTGCATCTTATGGTTATTGTTGTTGATAACTTTGTGATATTTGTTGATAATTATTGTGAGAGTAGATTTCCTTGATATGTGCCGAATTACTTGCGTGCTTTGTTGTTATGGAACTGCTGAGATTTTCACTGTTGGATATTTGATTGCCGTGATTATTACTGTTGTGATTTCCGACTGTAATATTGAATCTCTAAATGTTGTGTTGTGAATGTTGTTGGACTATTGAACATGGAAAATTGATAATGGATATTGGAAATGGAAATTGGATAATTGGAAATTGTGTGGACGACTTTAATGTCACTTGGGAAGTAGTGGTCTGACTCGATGGGTAAAGACTGTTTTGTGGTGGCCTTGACCTGGGTTCTTGTGGAAGCATGTCTATGCTTGGGATGTCTATCCCGTTGATTTATTTGGGATGTCTATCCCTGGGTTACTATTTTGGGATGTCTATCCCTGGGTTCGTATTTTTGGGATGTCGATCCCTGGGCTCTCTTGATTTTGGTCTGGCACCCGAAATATGTTGATATCCAGGTCTGACCCCTAGCTTGTCCAGTGACAGGGCCCGGAAGATAAAATTGGTAATAGAAGTAATTAAGCATTCTTTTGGCCTTGGCTCAGCTTTGATTGAAATGTGTTTTTGCTTTGTTGGGCTGTGATGTGTTATGTTCGTATGCATGTTGTCTCATAATCGTACCTTGGAAGGTTGTCAGTATAGTCGGTTGACCGTGATCGGCATAGGTTGCTGGTTCGCGGGTGTTGTTGTTGTCGTTGGTCTTGTGTAGTCTATTGTTGCTGGCATCGGTTGCCAGTTGTCTTTTGTTTATTGTCGGTTCTTTTGATAATTGTCGGGTAAGTATCACTTGTCATCTTTGATAGGATAATGATATATGTTGGTTGTCAGCTGTGGTCGACGGTTGGGTCATTATTATTTCTAAGGGTATGTCGATACCCAGAGACCGAGATTAATGAGAATTGTTGTTGATGTGGTTACGAGTTGCTGTGGTGACTGCTGTTACCGTGTTGTGTTGTGATTCTACCCGGGCTTCGGTTTGTGATGTTGATTGGGTATGGTCCGTGCAGGTTGCCGGCTACCCGGTGAGCGAGGCTCACGTGATTTGAGTTTGTTTTGGTACCGGGTTAGATGATCAGCAAGCACAGTATCGGTATGTTACCATGCGATGAGGAACCTCTGTTAAGTATAGTCTGTCAGGACCAGAGTATGTATAGTCTGTTGAGACTGGGTCGGATACCCAATGCGTAGTCGAGTTGAAGTGTCCTGGTCGGGCACTAGTGTATGGTACAGTCGGTGTTAGATGGTCAGTGCATTGCATAGTCGATGGGGTGGACATTTGCATGGTCCGCATTGTTCTTTGTGACCGTATTTGATCAGTGTTCTGCTCACTACTTGTATGCCATATTGATGTGCTTGATTGTTAAGTATATGCTATGATGTTCGTCATGGGTTATGTGTCGGTGAGATTGTGGAGAATCTCACCCCTCACCTGCCCCATCGGCAGGCTTCGTTGTTCTTTATGCAGGTATGCATCATGGCAGGCTGCGGCATCTCCTCCGACTGATCTGGATCCATAGTTTTGCATCGAGTCAATTCATGCTTTTGCTGTGATTCTTAAAAATTGCATCCGCTGTGCTATAATTGTTATTACACCCGAGATCGGGTAATTGATATTATCTTTGGGCCGTTGGGCCGGATTATTCTGTTGTATTTACTGTTTGTGCCACGTGTCGGCACTGTTGTTCAGTAAATACTGTGTATTGGGTAAATTGGGGTCGGGGTGTTTCATAGGTATTTTTCTATTTTTGTCCAATTAATGAGAGTTTTTCATATTTTTAAAGAATCATAATTATTAATTTTTTAAAATTCAAATATTTTTTATTTTTATACCAATTAATGATTTTCATATTTTTAGTGAATAATAATTATTAATTTCTTAAAATTTAGGTATTTTGTTATTTTTATACTAATTAATGGAATTTTTTCATATTTTTAGGGAATAATAATTATTAATTTCCTAAAAATTAGGCTTTTTTTTATTTTTATACCAATTGATCGGATCTTTTCATATTTTTAGGGAATAATAATTATTAATTTCAAAAAATGTAGGTATTTTTCTATTTTTATACAAATTAATAGGAGTTTTTTATATTTTAGGGAATAATAATTATTAATTTCATAAAATTTAGGTATTTTTTATTTTTATACCAATCAATGGGAGTTTTCCATATTTTTATTGGATAATAATTTTAATTTCCTTAAATTTAGGTACTTTTATTTTTGTACCCATTAATGGGAGCTTTCCATATTTTTAGGGAATAATAATTATTAATTTCCTAAGATTTAGGTATTTTTTTATTTTTATACCAATCAATGGGAGCTTTCCATATTTTTAGAAAATAATAATTATTAATTTCCTAAAATTTAGGTATTTTGTTTTTGTTTTTATACCAATTCATAGGAGCTTTCCATATTTTTAGGAAATAATAATTATCAATTCATGGGAGTTTTTCATATTTTTAGGGAATAATAATTATTAATTTCCTAAAATTTAGAGTTTTTATACCAATTAATGGGAATTTTCTATATTTTTAGGGAATAATAATTACCAATTAATGGGAGCTTTTCATATTTTTAGGAAATAATAGTATTAATTTTCATATTTTTTTGTCAGATATCAATATCTTTTTTATTTCTTCTTTTCTAATTTTTTTTGAATTTTATTTAATTTTATGTAAAAATAAATTCAATGGAAAAAATAGGCGGACAGGATTAAAAATACGTGTCATCAATATGTGGCTTCCGTTTGTCAAATTGACGGAATTCTTCTGCCCATAGACGGAAGTGGTTATTTGCATCAAATTGGAAGTTCAGGTGGTCATTTGATGAAAAACAAATTAGGGGGTGAGTCAAAAATAAATCGGAATTCAGGGGGTCATCATGTAATTAACCCTCAAAGTTGTAACGCAGTTTTTGGTGATATAATTTTGGAATTTCCGAGATTTTTTTTTTTACTAGCACTCATCAAGACCTTGAAAAATACAGAGTTTACATCTAGTAATACAAATCAGGATCAATACAAAAGTCTAACTAACTAATTCGGTTGACTCTCTTCCACTGCCTAATAGTCTCTGCTGATGACAAGAATCGATTCTGGAACATTTAGCACTCAGGCCAACCATTAATTGTTGATGGTAAGGTTATCTTCACTTTAGCATTCGAGGCTCTCATGTGTATCATTAATTATTGGAGAGATTTGCTTATAATTTGCCAGAGTATCCACTGCAAGAAGTGTCAAGGATGATGAACCCAGTGGCCATCCTGACGTTGATATATAGATGCATCCTAAGTAACCCCGGATAAACATAGATGCATGAGGCGTATTTATGATCTCATCCGTCAAGTTAAACCCACCTAAAACACACCCTAAAAAATCAAACAACACCACGATCTTCCCATCGCAGCCTCAAGCACACCACACACCCACTCCTCCATTTTCCGCAGCCAATCTACAGCACACCCATTTGCCAAAGTTCATTAGAACTCAAAACGTATGGTTAACAATCCTCCAAATTACTTTTTTTTTTTTTTTTTAGTTTCGCTGGAGCAGCTTATCTCTCCCAATTTTTCCTCAAGACCCGTATTTTTTTAAAAAAATCTTAAGTCTTTTTTGCTCAGATTTACTACAAGAAAAAGGGAGGTTTTAGTGGTAGTGGTATTGGAAATTATAAGTGGTTGTGATATACGGGATGAGGCTAAGTCTAGCCTGGTGGTAATGGGAGACTGTGGTGGTGGAATTCTAGCAGGGATGGGTAACTGTAGGGATAGACGATGATTTTGAAGGTTGTGGAGATAACTGATAAGGCTTCAATATCATTTTTTTTCTTTTTTGTTAGTTTTAAATTTTTTTAGTTAAATCTGATGTTTAGATTAATGATAACTCGGCGCAGCCGCCTAGTTACTTTCTCCTGCTGTAATCCAACATCTGAAGACCGTGTGTTCTTTGCATTCCACTCAGCATAAAAAATTAGATTACTCAACCTAAGTATTTGTCGTCGAGGGGATCAGGATTGGAAAACAATTCAAGTAGACCCTATTCCTTGTTCTTGCAAGCGTAATTTTGTCTATACAAATGGAACGTTCTACTGCCTTTTTGGCATAGGAGGTGTAGGGGCTTTCACAGTGGCTACCCAGGAGTGGGTTATGCTTTTCCTGGCTCCAAAGATTTTTTCTCTGCAGTCATTATTTCGCTACGGAATCTGATGGTCAGCTGTTTATGGTAAGTGATCTCACTCCTCCACCTATAGCTTTTAGCTTTGATTTCAGTCGAAGAATTTGGGTAGAAGAACTAGGCATTGGGGATAAAAGAGCTGTTTTCCTCTGGGGCCGCATAAACCCATTGTTAGTTCCAGCGGAGGGAGAAGCCAATGGACTTGCAGGTGCATTCATTAGACTATGTAATGTGCTTGATTCTGTTAGAATGTGATCAAGCTGCCTCACTTCTGACTCTATTGGTCAGCTTGGAAGAGAGGTCTGACTGGTTTGCGGGTGCCCCCACCAAAAGAGGAAGAGAAGCAGGATTGGTGAAGGGAAAGCTTGAAAGTATTTGTTGTTTTTAGTTTGTTATGTTTTGTGTGTTACCTAGTTATTCCCTGTTTAGTGTCAGGTTAGGTGAGCATGCCTGTTCAGTAACATGCTTACTCTGTGTGTTTTTCATAATTCTGGGTGTCTGCACAAGTATCCATGTTAGTGGACTACACCTTTTGGGTGTGTTTAAATTTGATGCAGAAATGTAATGTAGGTGTGGAGAATTTCGTGTTGTTCTCTTCCATTTTTAAGAGAGTTTGATTCTTTTAGTTTCCTGAGTGAGTTACATTGTTAGTGTATATTGATTGTGTTTCTGGATTTAAGTTCAATTCTGGAAAATTGCATGAATGTTCTTCATGTTCATATGCTGTTCTTGAGTGAAATTCTTGTGAGACTTGTCAAACACCCATTCTTTTCGTTCTGAGTGTAATTTGAGACTAAACAAAGTTGTTCAATCACTAATAGAACAATTCTGAAAGGTTCAGAGTCACTTCAGATCGATTCAGGTTTCTTGTGTTCTTGGTGTTCTTGAGGAATTCTGGAATTTCCAGAAAACATCGATGTTCTAGGTGAAACATCAATGTTCTAGAGCTTCTGCCAACTTCCCGGAATTCGTATAACATCGATGTTCTTGAGACAACATCGATGTTACAATCGTTCGGCAAAATCACTTGAAGTTCCAGTAGCATTTCAACATCGATGTTCTTAGTTCAACATCGATGTTCTAAGCTCTCGGCCAGATTACTTGAAGACCAGTAGCTACAAAACATCGATGTTATTGATTCAACATCGATGTTCTTGAGCTGAAAATCATTTTTTTTGAGAAACAAGCCAGACAACAATTGGTAGCGGAGCAGCTCTGATCTTGCGAGACCAAGCTTATCAACATGGTGAATAACTCAGTATCTAGCTCACATCCAACTTCATCACTGCCTGCCCCACCTCCTTTTAATGGAGAAGACTATGATTATTGGGCAGTAAGGAAGAAGGTCTTCTTCATGGCAAATGGCCTGTGGGAACAAATTCAAGATGGATACCAAGAGCCCGACGATGTAGCGAGCTTGACTCAGGCTCAACAGAAAACTCACAGAGAAAATGTTCAAAAAGCCAATATAGCCATCACGTACATGCACTCACTTGTCTCTAAATCAATCTTCCCTCTAATTGTGAGTTGCACAACTGCAAAAAAAGCTTGGGGAGTGCTGCAGGAAAGCTTTCATGGATCAGAAAGAACAAGACGGATGAGACTTCAGACACTTAGAAGGGAATTTGAAATGTTGAAGATGAAAGAAGAAGAATCAATCAAAGGTTACTCTTCAAGAGTACAAGAAGTTGTGTATCAGATGAGGCTGTATGGAGAAAGGATTCCAGAACTCAAGATTGTAGAAAAGATGCTTAACACAGTCACGGATAGATTCGAAGCAAGAGTAGCAGCTATTGAAGAGTCCAAGGATATCACTACTATCACTGTAAATGAGCTTGTGGGATCATTATATGCTCATGAACAGAGGCAAACAAAGAAGGTAGAATCCTTTTCGGAAGAAGCCTTACTTGTGAAGCAAGCTGCTAAGTTCTCTTCTAACAAGGAAAGCTCAAAGTTTTTCGAAGACAAGAAACCACATACACAGCATTTTGCAAAGGCGGGAGGATCTCAAACAAATTTTCCACCTTGCAAGCATTGTGGAAAAGCAAGTCATACTGAACAGAGATGTTGGAGGACCAAAAAATGCAATTTCTGCCACAAAGTTGGGCATATTGAGAGATTTTGCAAATTGAAGCAGGGTCAGGGAACAAGTTCAAATCATGTGCAGCAGGATCAACCTCCTCCTCAGCATCAAATACAACCTCAACAACAGGCCAAAATGGTTGATTTTCAGCAAAATGAGGAATTCATATTCATAGCCATCACTTCTGATCATGAATCAAGTGCTGCAACTTGGTTCTTTGACAGTGGATGCACAAACCATATGGCTTGTGATTCCAGGTGGTTCAAGGAGCTAAACAAGTCTGCTGCAACTCAAGTCAAGGTGGCAAATGGAGAAGTGCTTCAAGCTGAAGGCAAAGGCATTGTTGCTGTCAAGACCAAGCAAGGTACAAAGCTTATTTCGAATGTTCTCTTTGTGCCTACACTAAAGCACAACTTGCTGAGTGTTTCTAAAATGATGAAGAATGGTTACACAGTTGAATTTAAAGATGAATGCTGTGTTATTGTGGATGGAAAGGGTAAATTGTTTCGAAAAGTTAAAATGGAGAACAATAGTTTCCCAATAAGATGGGAATTTGCTTTTGAAAAAGCACTTGTCTGTAGTCAAGAAGAGACTAGTTTGTGGCATCGTAGATGTGGTCATTTTAATTTGCAATCCTTGAAGCAAGCCTCTGTGAATCAATTGATTAGAGACTTACCTGTGTTAAGTGAGTTAGAGGGAGTTTGTGAAGAATGTCAAGCAGGAAAAATGCATAGGAATTCATTTCCAACAAATGCAACTTGGAGAGCCAAAGAGAAGCTAGAGTTTGTCCATTCTGATTTGTGTGGACCAATGAGCACACCATCCTTGAGTGGTAATCTGTATTTTTTACTCTTCATTGATGATTTTTCACGTATGACTTGGATTTATTTTTGAGACACAAGTCAGAAGTGCTTTCTGTGTTCAGAAAGTTTAAGGCATTAACAGAAAGACAAAGTGAGTGCAAGCTCAAGGTGTTAAGGTCTGATCTAGGAAGGGAATATACATCATTAGACTTCGACAAATTCTGTGAAGATCAAGGGATTCATCACCAGCTCACTGTTGCATATACACCTCAGCAAAATGGCGTAGTGGAGAGGAAGAACAGAACTATTGTGGAAATGGTCAGATGCATGCTTAATGACAAGAAGCTGCCATTGAAGTTTTGGGCAGAGGCAGCTTACACTGCTGCATATTTGCTGAATAGACTTCCTATCAAGTCTGTTGAAGGGAAGACTCCAATTGAAGCTTGGAGTGGAGTCAAACCAACTGTGAAACATCTGCGAATTTTTGGATCATTGTGTTATGTCCATGTTCCAGATGTGACAAGGAAGAAGCTTGAAGCAAAGGCAAGAAAAGCAGTGTTCTTGGGATATAGCTCTCAATCCAAGGGTTATAGAGTTTTCTTGGTGGATGAAGGAAAGGTGGTTACAAGTAGAGACAAAAAGGTTGAAGAAAATGCCTTTTGGAACTGGGAGAAAAGTGAGGCTGAAAAGTAAGAGGAGCTAAGAGCATCTGCAGAAACTGAAGAAGACGAATTGAATGAGGGAGACTATGATTCAGATTCTTCACCCTTGAGAACCAAGTCTTTGGCTGAAATATATGAACAATGCAATCAAGTGTGCTTGGAACCAACAAATTTTGAACAAGCAGTAAGCAATGAAGAATGGAGAAGAGCAATGCGGGAAGAAATGGAAATGATCAAGAAAAATAAAACCTGGGAACTCACACCTAGGCCTGCAAACAAGAAGGTTATTGGTGTCAAGTGGATTTTTAAGCTCAAACTCAATGCAGATGGGTCCATTCACAAGCACAAGGCAAGGTTAATGGTCAAGGGATACTCGTAGGAGGCTGGAATTGACTATGGCGAAACCTTTGCTCCAGTAGCACGAATCGATACCATCAGATTGTTGCTGGCGCTTTCTGCTCAACATAAGTGGAAAGTTTTTCACTTGGAAGTCAAGTCAGCCTTCCTTAATGGTTTCCTTACGGAAGAAGTGTATGTGGAGCAACCTGAAGGCTTTGTGGAGGCAGAAAAAGACGATCATATGTGCAGATTAATCAAAGCTCTCTACGGCCTAAAACAAGCCCCAAGAGCTTGGTATACAAGGATTAATGATCACTTGCTGAATTTTGGTTTTACAAGAAGCATTAATGAGCCAACTCTTTATACCATGATCAGTGGTAATGAGGATTTCCTATTTGTATCACTCTATGTGGATGATCTTCTGATCACAGGAAGTAATTTGGAGAAGGTGGAAGCATTCAACCTTGAAATGGGAAGGGTTTTTGAGATGTCAGATTTGGGGCTAATGAAGTACTTTCTGGGAATTGAAGTTGATCAACAGGATGGGTACATCTTCATCTCACAACAAAAATATGCTGAGGAGATTTTGGAAAGGTTCAAAATGAGTGAATGTAATCCAGCAGAGACTCTTTTAGTTGTTGGTGCAAAGCTGAGTTTGAAAGGAGACGAAGAGGCAACTGACAAGAGGGAGTACAGGAGCTTTGTGGGAAGCTTAATGTATCTTACTATCACAAGGCCAGACTTGATGTTCACAACAAATTTGCTCTCTCGGTTCTTACATGCTCCTAAAAGAATCCATGCTGGAGCAGTCAAGAGAGTCTTGAGATATATCAGGGGCACCACAGATTATGGACTTGTTTATAGTGTCTCAAGTGATGCACAACTTAAAGGTTTCTGTAATAGCGATTGGGCTGGAAGTTGTGAAGATATAAAGAGTACAACAGGTTTTGTGCTTTTAATTGGCTCAAATCTGGTGTCTTGGTGTGCAAAGAAGCAAACTGCCATTGCTCAGTCCACTGCAGAGGCAGAATATTTGGCTGCAGGAGCTGCTGTTAATCAAGTTATTTGGTTGAGGAAATTACTCAAGGATCTTGGTCAAGGAAATATGAAGGCAACTGAACTCTTCTGTGATAATCAAGCAGCAATAGCTATGATTAAAAATACTATTGATCATGGCAGAACCAAACACATCAAGATCAAGTACCATGTTATAAGGGAGGCAGAGCATGAAGGTGAAGTTCAGGTTCAGTATTGCAACTCCGAAAGTCAAGTAGCAGACATATTCACCAAGGCACTTCCAAAAATGAAGTAGTAATTGCTGAGAGCTCAACTAAATGTGTGCAGCAACTTGATCAAGAGGGAGTGTTAGAATGTGATCAAGCTGCCTCACTTCTGACTCTATTGGTCAGCTTGGAAGAGAGGTCTGACTGGTTTGCGGGTGCCCCTACCAGAAGAGGAAGAGAAGGAGGATTGGTGAAGGGAAAGCTTGAAAGTATTTGTTGTTTTTAGTTTGTTATGTTTTGTGTATTACCTAGTTATTCCCTGTTTAGTGTCAGGTTAGGTGAGCATGCATGTTCAGTAACATGCTTACTCTGTGTGTTTTTCAAAATTCTGGGTGTCTGCACAAGTACCCATGTTAGTGGACTGCACCTTTTGGGTGTGTTTCAATTTGATGCAAAAATGTAATGTAGGTGTGGAGAATTTCGTGTCGTTCTCTTCCATTTTTAAGAGAGTTTGATTCTGTTAGTTTCCTGAGTGAGTTACATTGTTAGTGTATATTGATCGTGTTTCTGGATTTAAGTTCAATTCTGGAAAATTGCATGAATGTTCTTCATGTTCATATTCTGTTCTTGAGTGAGATTCTTGTGAGACTTGTCAAACACCCATTCTTTTCGTTCTGAGTGTAATTTGAGATTAAACAAAGTTGTTCAATCACTAATAGAACAATTCTGAAAGGTTCAGGGTCACTTCAGATCGATTCAGGTTTCTTGTGTTCTTGGTGTTCTTGAGGAATTCTGGAATTTTCAGAAAACATTGATGTTCTAGGTGAAACATCGATGTTCTAGAGCTTCTGCCAACTTCCCAGAATTCGCATAACATCGATGTTCTTGAGACAACATCGATGTTATAATCGTTCGGCAAAATCACTTGAAGTTCCAGTAGCATTTCAACATCGATGTTCTTAGTTCAACATCGATATTCTAAGCTCTCGGCCAGATTACTTGAAGACCAGTAGCTACAAAACATCGATGTTATTAATTCAACATCGATGTTCTTGAGCTGAAGATCATTTTTTTGAGAAACAAGCCAGACAACAGATTCCACCAATACTAAAAGCTCTCGGTGGATGGTTGAAGCTTATTCAAACGCATCGAGACCTGGGTTCAGTTTGGATCCAACCTCCTAATCTGTAGCTAGCTAGCTAGCATCTACCCCAAACCTTACTGATTTCTGTCTCTGATTTCCAGCGGTTCATCAGTCACTCACGTTCTACATATTTAACATGACTTGTAAGGTTTCAATGCATTTGCTTCTTCAAAGTTGCAATGCTGTTTTTTGTGATACAATTTTAGAATTGCCGAGATTTTTTTTTTTTCTAGTACTCATTACATCTAGTAATACAAATCAGGATCAATACAAAAGTCTAACTAAATTTTCTGTTGACTCCCTTCCACTGCCTAATAGTCTCTGCAGATACGCGAACATAACTGCTATTGTATGGCCAGGAGGGGTGCTGGCCTTTTTCCCTTTGACGAGGTTTTCTTTCTTCCTGCTTACTGTCGAACCCATGCTCTATACATATATAAGACAAGACTTGATCAATCAGGAAACTTTATCACTCAGGCCAACCGTCAATATAGATGTTGATAAGGTTATCTTCACTTTAACATTCAAAAAAACTCCAAGAGCTTTGCTGTCTATTACGATTTACTGTTGCAAAGCCTAGTTAGTGTGAGCCAGATGCCATTAATTAATTATAGAGCACCCTTGTTTTTGTGTGTTAGATATTTATTCTGCTTCTGATAAAAAAAAAAATATTCTACTCATATATATAGAAGTTTGTTAATGATACTTTGGCTCTCATGTTGTATCATAATTATTGGAGAGATTTGCTTGACCACTATCCACTTGTCAATCATATTGCAAAAATCTGTTCTCCTTCTTGGTTTCCCATAGAGTTTTGTCCCACTAATCCGAATTCGACTTGAATAGAGATTTTCAGCTTACACCAAGACACAGACATGAGACATCACTTAAACGGAATCAAATGTCTTATTAGTTAGACCACTTGGACCAACCTCATTGGCCAATGATCTGTTGTCTGCGTAGAATGTTTATAAAAGTGATTATGCTTTGCACGATTTTTTCCTTCTTATATACTTACCATTTGACTTTAAATAGTCAGTAAATACCATTAATAACTAATGGGAGAATTGAAGATGAAATAATTGAAACAAGTTGTTTAAAAACTTGATTAGATTTTTTTTAGTTCTTCCTCGCTCTCAAAGTTAAATAGTTTGTTCACTACACTAACTTCTAAGAAGTGAGTACATGGCGCATAATTTTGTAATTCCTAAATGGGTCGGTGAAAGGAATAAGATGATGCAAAGATACTTTGTGTCTCATTACCTCTAATTATATGTTCGGCTCTATATATTCCGAAACAATCACGTCTTCCAATCATAGCCAGAGGAGATGCATCCTTGTCCTACAAGCAACCGCTACCTCGATCTATATATACATACATATAGGAATCGCTCAAGAGACGGTTTAATTTGAACCTTACTTTTTCACCAATAACACCAAACCTAGAAGGGGATGAGTGGGAAGAAGAAGAGGAGCATGGGCATGGGCACAAGTGCCACCAGCTATGGGTATGAGCTGCCTGATGATGCACTAAGATTGATATTTTCAAAAATGTGTTGTACTTCTACAGAACTAATTCGATTAAGATTGGTGTGCAAGAGCTGGAAAAGGCTACTAGAAGGGAGAGATATTAGACCCATCGATAGACTGCCGTGGATAATGTCCCACAGATGGGTAGATCATGTTAGGAGTGTGTGCCAACTATACGTCCCATCAGAGAAGAAAACCTACACCATAGAGAACGTATTCCAGGTAGAAGAAGATCGAGGCCAAATTATAGACGCGGATCTTCTTGATTCAAAGCACGGTTGGGTAATGTTTCAACAAACTGAGATTGGTAAGGCTGGTTATCCCATGTTCATGTATTGTCCATTCACTGGTGAGGTCATTCGTGATCTACCCAATTTGAACGAATTGGTCGGCGGAGCTACTTTCTCCAGCAGTAGTCCAACATCTGAAGAGTGTGTGTTCTTCGCTCACCGTCACGTAGGTAACGGAATCGGCGAGATAAGTATATGTCGTCGAGGTGATGAGGCTTGGAAAACAATTCAATTTGTCAATGAGAAACCATTCACAGTAGTCGGTGGTGTGGTCTATTCAAATGGAGCGTTCTACTGCCTTTTCCGCGAAGGAGCTCTAGGGGCTTTCACGGTTGCTACGCAGGAGTGGGTCATGCTTTTCCCTGGTTCCGCAGAGTCTTCATACCTTAATTATTTAATAGAATCTGACGATGCTCGGCTGCTTATGGTACAGCCAGCTGCTTACGCTTCCGCAGAGTTTACTAATATTAAGCCTTTTAGGTTTGATTTCCGTCGAAGAATCTGGGTACAAGAGCCTGCAGGTTGTATGGATAGAAGAGTTGTTTTCCTGGGGGGCAGATTAAACCCATTTGCTGTTCCAGCCGAGGGGGAAGCCAGTGCATTTGCAGGTGCACTGATTGATCTAGGTCATGATCAAGTGATATATTCTAACAATACTAGAGACTTTCTGTCGACAGTGGATGCTTATTCCAACGCGAAAATCAAAAATCGAAACCTGGGACGTTTAGTTTGGATCCAGCCTCCTAATTCTGTAGCTAGCTAGCTTCTGATCTCGGTTCATCAGTCATTCATGTTCAATTCTACTCAAAATCTTTGCATATAGTTGTGACGTTAACAAGACTTGTAGGGTTTCAACGCATTTGCTTCTTCAAAGTTGTAATGCATTTTCTCTTGGAATTTCCGAGATTTAATTTCCTGTTGATGAGTTTTCTTTAATTAAAATCCGACTAATNGGGATTAGCTTCGGCATGGTTTCGAAAATAAAAAAAATTAAGATAGCTTCGGATTGGCTTCAATTTTGTTTTGGTTGCCAAAAAATAGTGTACCCCACATGTGCCAACAATGCATAAACTTGTTGGGCATGGACTTGGCTTCAACTTGGCTTCGGAATAAAGTACAATTTATATTTTAAATTATGAAAAGCACGCCGTTCAATGAAAGCTATTTTGAAAGGCAATTTTTTTTTTTTTTTAACCAAAACATATCAATGTACTCTGATGTGCTCAATTTGGTGTTCCAAAAAACAAAGTTCAAAAGTTAAAAATTTAGAAAGTATCAACCCTACCGCCTCTCTCATTTCCCATTTCTTCCCCTGCCTCCAAACTTCTCACTTCTTCTTCTCTACGGCCTCTATTCACAACTTCTATCTTCTTGGTCCCTCACTCAAAATCAGTAGCTCTCACTTCCTCACTCACTTCACTCATAGGAGCATAAACCCAAATTTGAACCCCGCCCTCAACTGCTTTTTTTTTTTTTCTGGGTTTTGGGCATTTTGTTTAGATCTAATTTTTTTTTTCTAGATCTGCCTTCGTTTTGTTTAGATCTTGAACATTCTTTACTAGATCTGCTTTTGTTTTGTCTAGATCTTAAAATTCATTTTTGGTTTCGTTTGGGCTTACACATGGTGGTTTTTTGCTTGCAGATCCAGCCTTTTGCTCATGATGCGAGATGATGCTCGCTTTTGGTTCAGCTCATTCTGTCCATTTTTGTTGTTGTTTTCTCTGCTTATTTCACTTAACGACACTTCTTTTCTTTGGGTTTGTTCACTCTAGATTTTTATAATTTCTTGAGTTTTTTTCATGGTTTGTTTTGCAGGTTTCCAGTTTATAAGAATTAGCCCAGTTGCTTAGCCCTTAGTCCATATATTTACTTGGTGCTATGATTCTAATACTATTATCTTTATTGTTTGCACTTTGCAGATCGGTGAATGTGGCGGATCCTTTGCTGCTTTTATTTCCAGATCCGGCGAATTCAACAATTTTTTGTTTGGAGATTTATTATTCTCTATCTCCATGTAATTTAGTTGATCAATGTAATTTTTTAGTTTTATTAATTGATTGAAATTGTGTAAATTATAATTTTACAGCATTAATAAAGCTTGTTTTAGTATATTCTTCTCTTATCAATTTAATATTTGTAACAAAAATTTGATTATCGTAATTAAAAAACTATAAATGAATTTTATTATCACAGGAAAACGTAAAATGCTTATTTATCATCAAAATTTTATTTTGAGATCTCACTTGGGGATGAGTTGTCGCGTGGGTCCCCCTTAAAAAATAGCTTCGGCATAGCTACAGCTTTTTCGCTTCGGCCATTTTAGCTTCCGTTTGGCTTCGGAAATCAAATTTAGCACCGGGCCTTTTTGCTTCGGGCCTTTTTGTAGTGTATGCAGCAAGTTTGGGCTTTGCCTAACTGAAGAGATATGGAGATTAACAAGATAATTCTGGAGACTGATTCACATCTTGATCAACACTGCTATAATCACCTCTCAACTCCGATTGGACATGTGATCGGGCCCCTAATTCGGTTAGCTAGTTTTTTTTTTCATTTTTTTTTCAGTTATTATCATTCCACGTAGTGGATAATAAGGCAGCTTATTGTGCTTTGTGCATGCCATTTAGCAAAAAAAAAATAAAAATACTATTTCAATCCTTACAAAATGGTTATAATCTACCACCATGAAGAAAAAACATTTACTTCCCTAGCCTCTCCAGATATATATGTTTTCTATTATATTACAAATTTATCTCTAATTTTGCATGTGGAAATATCAAGAAAATAAAAAAGAATAACATTTCTTTTGGTTGAAAAAATAATAACATTTTCAATAAACATAAGAGTCTGTCTGATGTGGTAAACATTAATAGAGGAGTTTTATTAATGAAAACTATTCATGC
>JAKUCV010001399.1:0-29231 GCA_028386065.3 Turnera subulata
TTTGAAAGCATGCTTATGAATTGTATGATTGAAATGTGTTTTGTTTGAGCCAATGCCTAAGAGAAGTTGAGTGTTTTACCTTGTACAAATAGGTCCTAACTTCTCTTGCTCTTCTTTGCACTTCAACTCTTGATCATATCTTTACTTGAATTCTTGATCACTTTGGTTGAGTACTTGTTTGCTTGATTTCTTTTTGCTTTATCTTGGTTATGATCTTGGTTTGTCATTTATCAAAACCTGTAATAAGTGAACCATGAAGACATAGGTTCTAACAAACGACGCGTCGTTCGGGCTGGCGGGTCAAGCCCTAAAAATCCTTCCTCCTCTTTTCTTTTCTTCACTTTTCTATTTCTTCTTCTTCTTCTATTAGCCGCCGCCGCATACCCCCAAACCTCCTCTCCTTTCTCCTTTCGTTCTCTCCCTCCCTGTTTCCTCTCTACCTCCTCCTTCTCGTTCTCTCTCTTCTTCTCTCACCCCCCTCTTCTTCGCTCTTCCTCTTCTCTTTCTTGCTTTCTCGAACACACACACACACAGGGCCGCCGCTAGCACGCCTTCCAAGCCGTCGCCGCCATCTCGCTTCGTCAATTTGGGGCTTTGTGGGGAGCCGAGGAGGCCACGAGGGCTGGGAGCGACGTGACCCAACCATCGCCGCCGTCGTCCTCAGTTGGGTATAGACCCAAATTCTTCCCTTCTTCTTCTCTTTCTTTTTTGGATTTTTGAGGGTTGAATCAAGCTCTGATTCGTGTTGTTGGTGTTCGGTGTTGTGGCGTTTGTGTTTGTGGTTGTCGCTGTCTCGGTCGGGTGGACGGTTGCGGTTGTGGCTGTTCTCAGATGGGCCTCGGGTCGGTGGTCGGTATTTGCGGTTGTGGTGCGAGAAGCAGGTTTAGAGACTTCCCAGATTTGTTGGCACGAGGAGGGATTGTGAGGCGGCGAATTGTCTTGGCGGTCGGGAATTCAATTTCGGGTAAGGATGTTGAATTCTTCCTTTCTCTTCCGTTTTGAGTTTTGATGCAGTGGTTAGTAACGTGTTGAATTGGATGTTGGATCTCTTTTCCTTCTATCTAACAGTGACGAATGTTGGTTGGTACTCTGTTGGTTTGAATTTGGACTGCGGGAATTTGTTGTTGTTCGGGTAATGATGCAATTTTCCTCGTCTTCTTGTTAATTTTGTTTTGATGTGAGTTGGAATGAGTGTTTTTGATTGTGGTTTGGTCATGGCAGACTTGTTGAGGCCTTGTACTTAGTGGTTGTGGATTTTTCCGGCAAGGTCACCGGAATCCGGCGAAGGCTCATGAATTTTCCGGCGAGGCTCGGGAATTTTCCGGCGAGGCTCGGGAATTTTTCGGCGAAGACTCGGGTGTTATTTCCGACACTTAACGGTATTGCTTGGTTGTAGAATTTGTATTCAATTATGGCATGTAATAATAATTCGGAATTGGGGTTATGTATTTAATTGTGATTAGTGGAAACCGAGACGGGTAGAACCTTAGGCCGGTAAATACCGACACGGGTAGAACCTTAGGCCGGGATGGACTTGGACTCGGATTGACCTTGAACCTTAAGTAACGGGCTTTGAGCCCAATTCTATAATTAATTAAATAAGGACTTAAGGAAGTGGGCTTTAGGCCTGGGAATTGTAATTGGGCTTAGATTGGACTTTAGGCCGGGAATGCATAAACGACATAATGAGTGGGCCATAGGCTCGGGATTTACTTTTTGGACTTAGTTGGGCATAAGCCGGTGAACTTTAGGTCCCGTTACTCGGAGTTTGGTGATGAGAACATTAAGTCGGGTTTAGACTCGAGAATTACATAGTCGACTAACTTGGGACGGGTTTTACTCAGTTGAGCTTTACATCGGCATTCATGCATAGTTTTGTTTAATTCTTTAAAAACTGTTTTGTGATGTGTATAAGTGCCGGTATTCAGGCACGGGTGTTACCTCGGGAGCTGGTGGATCGGTTTTGGGAAAGGCTCCACAGGACAATCGTCGTTGAGGTGACTTTATATGTCTTTTTATGTTTGTTTGCATGAGCTCGTTGGAATGGTTTGTTTGAGTTGCATGCTTGTTTGCTAACATGTTGTAATCTGTATTGTGTGCCTAAGTGTACTTTTTTCTTATGAGCTGGATGATTGGAATGTTATGGTTTATAACATGTGATGTGATTCTGGGTGTTTGGTGTGATGTGTTGAGGGTCGGAGACCGGTTATCTGTTTGAGATGTTTTATCACACAACCCTGTTTAATCACAACTAATGGCACACATAGACTTATAATTTGTGGATAAAGATAATGTACAATAGAAGTTAGGCTACTGTGTGCTGATGACCGGTTGTTTCGAGCGGGAAGTGATACCCCTCGGGTTTGCTTGCGGTTTAGCAAGTGTTATGCAGATATGCATGTGGGTCTGTGATGACCGGTTTCTACCTCCCTCCTTCTACCTCCCCCTTTCTACCTCCCTCTTTCTCTCTGTCTCTCTCTCTCTCTCTCTCTATGGATTTGTTTGGGCTTCGTGCTTGGTTTTTTATTTGGGCTTATGCCTGGTTGTCTCATGAGACGGGACCGAGCTCGACGCACACAGTAGGGGGCCCTGAATAATAAATCATAATAAGAAAAACTTAACTCACAACAGATGGAGAATAATAAACTGTATGCTTGAGTGTGTTGGCATGTTAGTACTGATTGTTGTATGTTGCATGCTTGTTGTGTTGCTCTTCTTTCCTTTCGGACTTGATCTGCACTCTCTCATAATTAGATATATATTGCTCACTGAGTAGGCGACTCACATAATCTCCAACGTTGTTTTTCAGACCCATAGATAGCGTGCAGTTTCTTTCTTTTTTTCCCGGAGTACGGACGTGGACATCCCAGCAGGTAGTTGTGCTTGTTCTCCCGGATTGGATCCATAGAGTCGGCATGCATGTTGTTTTATTTCTATTATTTTTATTCCGTTTGACTTTTCCGCTGCATTGGATTTTTTATTGAGATGTCTATTGATTTTGGATTACATTATCGGCGGGTTGCCGGGTTTATGTTTTGATGATGTTTCGGCAGGATGCCGGGTTGATTTGTGGCTTGTTAAGCCGGATTATTATGATCTTCTTGACATCTCGTTTTATTGAGAATTTTGGATATTGTTTTTGGTATTGATTTTCGTGTCCCGAGTTTCAGGGGTATTTTGGAAATTTCCTTTGTTTAAGTATTTTATTGTTAAATTGGGACACGGGTGTTTCATGAACACTTGTCTAGAAGAGTTGCTACCCAAAAGTAAACCTGGGTGCACCAAGCACAGGAAGAGGAGATATTGACATATTAACTAAGCTTTAACGATCAATTCCTAGGGATTCCTCAAGACTGTTCAAAGATCACATGCTGCAAAATATATACGCTCAAAATTGTCACTTCCCTTGAACAAAAAATAAAAGAAAAAAGAAGAAGAAGAAGAAGAAGAAGAAGAAAAAAAAAAGCAAAAAGAGGAAAAAAGAGGAAAGGGAAGTGACCTTAGTTCTTGAATGTTGAGTCATCGCCCATTCCATGAGATCGGGAAAAAGAAGTCATAATGAAGAAGACAAGTGTTCTCCTACTACCTTTAGCCTTCCACTAAAAAACCATTCTACCAAACACCCACTATCTCCAGCCTCCCACAAAACATCTTCATCTCGAACCCAACACCATATCCACAGATACGTAGGTAATTCGACAACGGGCTCGGTATATAAATTGTTGTTCCCAGATTGATTCAATGAAAAAACTGGGGTCATTACTAGATACACATGCCACACTGTTGGTTGTACTTAGGCCTCTTTTGTAGTCATATGTCCCCTTCACTCGGACATGTAGTTTGAGCTCATGAAGTTGTAGATGTTGGTCAAGTCCGTCTCTCTCTAGAAATTGTTGTTCCTAGATTGATTCAATGAAAAGACTAGGGTCATTACTAGATACACATGCCACACTGTTGGTTGTACTTAGGCCTCTTTTGTAGTCATATGTCCCCTTCACTCGGACATGTAGTTTGAGCTCATGAAGTTGTAGATGTTGGTCAAGTCTGTCTCTCTCTAGAAACTCATTTTGAATCCGGTCATCATAAAGCACATCTCTCTAATGGTCTCTTAGACATGTGATTCTAGGTTTCCCTCATTTTGGTTGGTAAGTTTTCCTCCATGTTGGTCAACCGAGTATACCCAGCCCGAGTGGTCTTGATCTTTCCTAAACATCTTGGTCTCAATTTTCTGTATCCATGGTTGCTACTCCCACGAAAAAAAAAAAAGAAATAAAAAGGAAAAGACAAAGAAAAAGTCTGCTTGGTTGAAAACTTGGAAGGGCGGCCTAGGCAAAAGTTAGGACAAGCCTGCTAGGTTGAAAACCCGAGAGGGTTGCATACATGACATATGGTTTTTACCGATACCATATCTGCGAAGCTGTCACTATCAACTTTTTGAGCAAGCTGCGTGTGGTCCTGCAGGCATTTAAATCCCACCTCTAGCCATTTGAATTGATGAACAAGTAAGAGGGAAGACTTTATAGAAGTGCAAAAGAAGTTCCCACCTAACTCTAGAAGGTGGTCCAAACTTTCTAGATTTGGCAATACTTTGTAACCAAGGAATTGACAAGCATAACGGCATCAAACTGAAGCTTTAATGAAGTAAAGTCAACTGGAGTACATGGAGCTGTTGCAGGAGCTTATCCCCCACACTCAGATTCTATAAAGTGGGACGTTTACACCTTTGGAAGCTCATCCGAGCAATTGTGCAAAAACTGAGTGTATACTTGAGCTAAAAGATTTGGTATCTGATCTGGTTTTTCTGCTTACAGTGTGAAACTATTTTTAAAGGGCAATTTGTAAGCAAGGCTTGGTTTAGTTTTGTTGGATACTCAAGTCTAGGATTAGATTTGAGGATAGGTTAAAGCTTAGCCTGCGAAAAGCTTATAAGGTTAGAGTTTAGCCTATGAAAAACTTGTTAAGGTTCGAGCTTAGCCTAGAAAAGCTTGTGTTTGTAAAGGTTAAGGTTGATCCTGCAAAAACCTAAGTATAGTGAGTGTTTGAAACCCTAAAGGAAGGAACCTTTAGGTAGCGGAGTACCTGGTGAGGGGGAACCACTCTAAATCATCTGTATTCACTCTCTTCCTCTCTCTCTTTACTTGCATTATACACTCGCTAAGTGCTCGAAAGATTTGGTACCACAGAAACCAAATCTTACCGTAAAGATTTAGTATTGCAAAAACCAAATCTCTATGTCCGAAAAAATATAAACCCTAATTCACCCCCCCCCCCCCCCCCCCCTTTTAGGCACTTTTGGGCCTACATTTGGTAGCGGAGCTGCGTTCTCAGTTCAAAGGAGTAAAATCCAAAGACAAAGATCATGGCTTTCGAGGGTACAAGCGTGAACAAGGCACCACACTTTGATGGGGAAAACTTTAATTATTGGAAGTTTCGCATGAAGATCTTTCTTGAAGGAAAGGACATTGAAATGTGGCATATTGTCAAGAATCCTTACAACAAGCCGAACAATCCTATGCATCTCTGGACTGATGATGAAATGAAGAGAGCCAAGCTTGATGCTCAAGAGAAAAATGCTTTATTGTGTGGAATCAGTGAAAGTGAGTTTCAAAGAGTTAGATCTTGTGAAACTGCTCATGAAATCTGTAGATTATTGTGCATCACTCGTGAAGGCACAAACCAAGTTAAGGAATCAAGGTTCAATCGCTTGATGCGAGAGTTTGAGCTCTTTCAAATGGTTTCTGGTGAAACCATACATGCAATGGACACCCGCTTCACAATACTTTGCAACAACCTTACATCACTTGCAAAAGTGATGACACATAGAGACAAAGTTGCAAAGATTCTGAGGTCGCTTCCCGAAGAATGGGAACCAAAAGTGACTGTCATTGAAGAAGCTCAGGATTTAAATTTGCTATCCTATGATGAGCATATTGGCAAGCTAATTTGTCACGGTGACAAAATTGAACCAAAGAGAAAGGATGTCGCCTTGAAGGTTCAAGAACCAAATGATGATGATGATAGCGACTCCGTTGTGGCTCTTCCTACAAGAAGATTTGCTAGGTACCTTAAGATGAATAAGCAACTTAAAAGGAAGAAACTTAAGGTTACAAAAGTTGAGGAGCCCAAGAAGGACCCTTTGGTATGTTTTGGTTGCAATCGTCCAGGACATATCAAATCCGAATGTCCCTACCAAAAGAAGGACCGATCTGGTTTTTCAAAAACCAAGGGAAAGAAGGCTATGGTTGGGTGGGATGATTCGGACTGCTCAAACGATTTTGGTGTCAAGGAGAAAACAAACCCATGCTTCATGGCCCAAGAAGATTCTGAGGTAACAGACTCTACTAATCTAAATCTTGATGAATTGCTTGATGCTTTTGATGTAACGCCCCGGTTTTCGTTTTTGTATTTATAAAAAAATTTTTGGATTTCGGAAATGGAAATAAAATTAAATTATTTTCCGTTGGATTTATTAAATATAAGCAGTAATATGTCGTTGTTGAGCTTTGTTGGACATAAAACGCGTTTCGGGATGCAACACGACGTTTATCGTAGTTTTAGTTTAAACTACGTCGTTTTGGGGCTTTTGAAAAAAAAAGTCAACTGAGGCGGGTTGACCGCGCCAAGCCAACGACGTGTCGTCGGCTGGCGGGTCAAGCCCTAACCCCAGCCTTCCTCTTCTTCTTTCTCCTTAGATTTTCTTTTTTCTTTCCTACCGTTGCCTCTCCACCCAGCCGCCGCCACCCTCAACAGCTTTGTCTTCCACTACCTCCCTCAATCACGCCCTCAACGGTCATTTAACCCGCAACCTCCTCCCTCTTTCCTTCCTCTTCTTTTCCTTTTCTTCTCTTTTTAATTCCACACCCGTCCACCATCACCCACACCATCTCGTCTTCTCTCTTTCCTTCCACAAAACCCATCGCCGCCTCGTCCTCTTCGGGTCGTCTCTCTCTCACGTACAACCGAGGAGCCGCCTTCACCATCGAAGGACGAGGCTGTTGTTCATGGCTTCAACGAGGGCAGGGGCTAGGAGGCCGGTGCAGGACAGGCGCGACTCGGCCGGGCTTTGATGCGACGAGGAGTCGCCGTCGTCTATGACGTTTTCTGGTAATCCTATTCCGTCCCCTCTGTTCCTCTGGTGTTCTTCCCTCGTCCTGATGATGTGTGTGTGTACTGACCCGACTTGGGTTTTCATTTTTAATGGTGGTCGTTGGCTGTTGTTTGTGTGTTTGGGGATCCTCGGTGTGTTGGGGATATTGGTGGCTGCCGGATTTGGTGCGGTTTGTGATGGGTTTGTGCTGGCAGGAGGTGCAGGTCACGCTTGAAGCTCGGGTGACTCGACCAGTGACGTGGGTGTGCAGATCCAGAACTGGCTCGTGCTGATCTGTTCTCCGGTAAGCGTTTCCGGCTACCTTCTTTCTCGTAACGGTTCGTTCATGAGGTGTCTGCGTGCTGTGTTGTTGAATTATTTGGTGGATAACGTTGCTCCGGGAGCGGCAGATTGGTGGTTGGTTCGTTTCAAATAGTGTTGGTCATTTTCCGACGGACACGTACTGTTCCGGCGAGGGCTCGGGAATTTTCCGGCGAAGGCTCGGGTTCTGTCCGACGAACTGTACTTTCCCTTTTACGACTTTTAGACGGTATTATTCTCGTTTTGTCTCGGTTTTACCTTGTATGTAAATATTGAATTCTTTTATGAATATACATTTTCGAGTATCGAGTGAAGTAGTAGATTACCGAGAGCGGAGAGCTAGAGTGTGTGTGGCCGGAAAGACTTACCGACACGTAGAGAATTTAGGCCGATTAACCTTGGGCTCGAGATGGCTTTAGGACGGTTTTAGGAAAAAACGAGCCCAGGCCCAATAACCTCAATTTGAAGCCTAGGTTGTCAAATGGACTTAAAGTTATGGACTTAGGACCTAATCACGGATAATTAAATTCACTGACATTAAGAACGGGCTCGAAGCCCAATTTCATAATCGGTAAATATGGACTTAAGGAAGTGGGCCCATGGCCCGGAATTTGTGATTTAGGATTTAGTGGGCTTTAGGCCCGAGAATTGTTAATGGACTTAAACCGATGAACCTTAGAACCCTAATCGTTGGAGTTATGGCAGAAAAATATCCTTTCGGACTTAGACCCGGAAGTCTTATAATCGGATAGTTAGGGTCGGGAGTTACTCGATTAGAACATACCATTAGCTTACATACACTTTTTTAATTCTAAAATTGGTTTAGTGATTATATTATGTATCGGTATTCAGGCACAGGAGATACCTCGGGAGCCGTAGACTCAGAACAGGAAGAAGTCATAATCTGCATTTGGAGGTGACATTACAAGTCTTTTTATATATGTTTTATGAATGCATGTTGGTGTGGTTTGTTTGTTTACTTGCCTTGTTTGCTACATGCGATGATTGGAATTGTATACCTGATTGTTCTCACATGCTTAATTTCGATATGTGAAATTGTGATGGAATATAACATGTATTATGTTTTGGTGATAGTGTGTTGTTATGGGCCGAAGGCCCGGAAGAAACAAAAATACATAGAATTCACACATCCCTGGAAAGCATAATGTATATCAACAAAAATGAAAAAAAGTGTAATTAAGAATAAAATATTAAATTCTATTGTGGCGTCGGCTGGTAGCCCCGAGGGAGGGTTGGGTACCCTCGGGTCACTTTATGCTTTTAGCATGGTATCCCAGGGGATGTAGGTGCACCCCTGGAAGACTTGCACCGGTTAGGTGTGTCTGAGTGAACCCTCAGGTAGCTAGCGGCCACCCAAGATTTATCGGTGGTTTTGGCCTCAGAATCTACCCCCTCTGAGGTTCGACATTTGGGTTTCACACCCTGATCTGATCAGATGCGCTACCGAGATTTGACTCACAGTAGAGGGCCCATAATGATAATAATAATTATAACAATTAACATATCGCATTGAATCTAAATAATAAGAACAATAATACAATAAGATGTTTATGTGTTGGTGTGTGATTCTGATTTGCTTGTATGCTGTACTTGTGCTCGTGAACTACTCACCCTACGAGCATGACTTCACTTTCATGTATACTTAGACTTTTAATGTTCACTGAGTAGGCGACTCACATAATCGCCACCGTTGTTTTTCAGACTTTAGTTAGCGTGCTGTCACACTTATACTATCGACTCGGAGTTCAGACGCGGATACTGCAGCAGGTAGATGTGCATCATCTCTTGGTTGGATCCATAGGGCCATATGCATGTTATTTTCTACTTTGATTTTTGTTTATTAATTTCATCTTCCGCTGCATGAGAAATAATTCGAGATGTCATAAATGTTTTACCTCTATATCGGTGGTTTGCCGGAGCATAATTTTGTGATATTATTTCGGCGTGATGCCGTGTTGGCTTACGACTTGATAAGACGGTTTATCTCATTAATTTTTTATGACATCTCGTTGTTAATAAATTTTTATGGAAAATATTTGTAAGATGAGGCATTGGTATTCGTATCCTGGGTTTCAAGAGTATTTTGGTAACTCTTTTTCATTTAAATATTTTATTTTATTAAATTGGGGTAATCAATAGTGACATCTCAATAAAAATTCCAATGCAGCGGAAGAAATAAATGGAATAAGAATATGAGAAACAAAAACAGTATGCATGCCGACTCTATGGATCCAACCGGGAGAGCAAGCACAGCTACCTGCTGGGATGTCCACGTCCGTACTCCGGGAAAAGAAGAAAGAGACTGCACGCTATCTATGGGTCTGAAAAAACAATGTTGGCGATTATGTGAGTCGCCTACTCAGTGAGCAATATATATCTAATTATGAAGGTGTGCAGATCAAGTCCGAAAGGAAAGAAGAGCAACAGACTAGCATGCAAACATACAACAATCAGTACTAACATGCCAACACAATCAAGCATTCAGTTTATTATTCTCCATCTGTTGTGTGTTAAATTTTCTTATTATGATTAATTATTCAGGGCCCCCTACTGTGTGCGTCGAGCTCGGTCCCGCCTCATGAGACAACCAGGCCTAAGCCCAAATAAACCAGGCACGAAGCCCAACCAAATCCATAGAGAGAGAGAGAGAGAGAGAGAGAAAGAGGGAGGTAGAAAGGGGGAGGTAGAAGGAGGGAGGTAGAAACCGGTCATCACAGACCCATATGCAAATCCGCATACCACATGCTAACCCACATGCAAACCCGAGGTGTATCACTTCCCGCTCGAAACAACCGGTCATCAGCACACAGTAGCCTAACTTCTACTGTACATTTTTCTTATTCACCAATTATGAGTTCATGTGTGCCAGGAGATCGTGATTTAACAGGGTTGTGTGATAAAACAGCTTAAACAGATCACCGGGTCTCTGACCCACAACACATCACACAAACACCCAAAATCACACATGTTATAATCCATAACAAATCCAACATTCAGCTCATAAGCAAATAATACACTTAGGCACACAATACAGATTACAGCATGTTAGCAAACAAGCATGCAACTCAACAAACCAATCCAACGAGCTCATGCAAACAAACATAAGAAGACATATAAAGTCACCTCAACGACGATTGTCCTGTGGAGCTTTTCCCAAAACCGATCCTCCAGCTCCCGAGGTATTACCCGTGCCTGAATACCGGCACACACAACAAATTACAAAACAATAATCACAACTGTGCATGCATAGTACCTATATGCTCAACTGAGTTAAACCCGTCCCTAGTTAGCCAGTTATGAAATTCCCGGGTCTAAACCCGACTTAAAGTTCTCTCACCAAAACTCCGAGTATCGGGACCTAAGGTTCACCGGCTTACGCCCAACTAAGTCCAATAATAGTTCCCGAGCCTATGGCCAACTCATTATGTCGTTTATGAATTCCCGGCCTAAAGTCCATTCTAAGCCCAATTACAATTTTCGGGCCTAAGCCCAGTTCTTTAAGTCCTTATTAAGCCAAGCATAGGATTGGGCTTAAAGCCCGTTACTTAAGTCCAAGGTTAATGCGATGTCCAAAGATTCCCGGCCTAAGGTTCTACCCGTGTCGGTAATTACCGGTTATATTCCACACCAATTCCCGTTCTCGTTTTCTATTAAGTACATTAACAATAATACATAATCCAACCCGATATAATAAGTACATGCCATGAATGAAATTGAAAACTCCAAATTACACGTCGAGGTAATACCGTTGAGTGTCGGAACGGAAACCCGTGCCTTCGCCGGAAAATTCCCGAGCCTCGCCGGATTCCGGTGAACTCCTCGCTGGAACAGTTCCCCAACGAACAACCAAGGAGCACGCTCCACTAACACTGCCGAACCCAAATAAACCAACAGTTATTCAAACCATCCAAGATCAACCGACCCCAAGAGCTATTCTTCGAAGCAAAACAACCACGAATTGGAAAGAAAACAAAGAGGGGATCTGGGTCCTTACCGAAAGCAAAGCCGGATGACGAACCCGAGCACGACAACAACAGCAGCACCCGAGAAACACCACCCAGCGGTCTGCCGGACCCGACGAACGACTAAATCCCGAACCCCCCCTGGAGAGGAAACCTCTGCTCCAAGAACGACACCCACACAGCCACCAATAGCGACGAATCCGCCACCCAAACCATCGTCCACCAACTAAGCAACACACCCGACCGCCATGAACAGAGAAGAAAAAGAACCCCAAATCGGGTTAGTCTACCAAAACGAAATTAGCAACCCCAAACCCGAAATAAAAGAAAGAGAGGAAGAAATAAAGGAAGGGAGGAGAAGGGAGTCGAAGGCTTACCCGACCCAAGCGACGGCGGCGGCGGCGACGGTTCGTGAACCTGGAAAAGGAAGGAGGAAGGGAGTCCGGCCTTAGAGCCGACACCTTCACGACTTGAAGAGAGGAAGGTTTCGTGGGGAAAGGTTGTAGGAGAGGGGAAGAGAAGAGGGAGAGAGAGGGAGAGAGGAGAAGAGAGAAAGAAGAAGAAGAAAGGAGATGGGAGCAGCGGCCGACGGTGAGAAAGAAAAGAAATAAGAGAAATAAGAGAAAGGAAGAGAAAAGAGAAGAGGGGAAGGGTTTTTAGGGTTGAACCGGCCTGGTCCAAAACGACGCCGTTTTGGACTAGGGCGTGGTCAACCCGCCCTTGGCCAGTCAACGCCTCTTTTTTTTTTCCATCTTTCCAAAACGACGTAGTTTCATTAGAAACCGCGTTAAACCTCGCGTTTCACCCCGATCTCGAATCCGTTCTCCACGGGACCTGAGCCATGAACAATACCAACTTAAAATTTACATTTCCAAGGCATGATAATTTATTTCCTCGACTAAAACTCGAAAATACCTCAAGGGTAAAATTGGAATAAAATTTTCGAAAATTCCGAAAAATCAAATTGTGAAAATTCGGGGCGTTACAGCAAACCAGAAATGAGGGTATCCAGATATGAGGGAAACCAAACATGAGGAAAACCAGTAAGCCAAGAGCCCAACCCTTGCAAACCCAAGATGACCAGACCTTGAGACATACAAGTCAGAAGCTGGGAACCCAGTTCTTGCAATGAGGAAACCAGATAAAAGCCGTGTACCCAGTACCCGCAAAACTAAAGCTGAGGACCTGATTCTCGCAAACCCTGGGATTAGAAAATTCCCAAAGACCGAACGTTGAATATCCAGCTGACAAAGATGAGATGATTCTTTGTCAATGACTCAATAGATGAGATGATTCTTTCTCTTCTGGATGAAATGATTCCCGGAAATCATAGCTTGGGATGAGATGATTCCCAAAAAAATAGAATCTAGTTGACAAGGAAGAGATGATTCCTTGTCAACAACCCGATAGATGAGAAGATTCTATCACCTCGGGATGAGACGATTCCCAAAAACCTAAGACGAGATGATTCCCAGAGTCCGAGGGCCAGTCCCTCAAAACTTCAGGATGAGAAAATTCCTGAAGAGGAGCATGGGATGCTCCGAAACTTGGCGCACGCCATACATCTTTCATTCAAATTTGATTGTTCCTTTCTTACGTTGTTTCGTCTTTAGTCTATAAAGACTCATCAACGAGGGGCATCTGTGAACATCCTAATTTGACCTGCAAATTTTCTACTAGTATTAGATTTTAAACATACTTGAATCTGGAATTGATGAGATGACTCAATCTTAGGATTAAGACATGTCATGAATTTAACTTAGTAGAAATGATGTATTTTGGTAATTTAGACCTTCATGTATTTGAACTCTAGGGTTAATGAGATGATTTAATCTTAGAACAAAATATATAATAAGGTTTATTTAGGCTAGAATATATCACTTAGGCCTTTTATCTATTCCTTATTCTAATTATATTGAGATGATTTATTCTTGGGTTAAGAATGGGTTTGAGGGCCCAAGTTAATTCTCCAGAGTTTGATTAGCCCATTAACACAATTCTTGCAGATTAATTTTATCTCTGATTTTCATGCAAAGTTAAATCATCATTTAAGTAGGCTTTGTGTTTTTGGTTTGTTTTTGCTTAAAATGGGTGCCAATGCATAATCAATCAGTCTTGGAATGATTTAGGGGAGTGGTGATCAAGTAATTGAGTGATTCTGGATTGATTAGGGGTTAATTATGCGAAAGGATCAAACTAGAGCTGAATTAGGAGGATTAGGGGTCAAAAAAGGAAAGAACGGGTGAGGTGCGGGGTGACCGGCGGTCCTCTCGCTATGCAGCTCCCTTCTCATCCTCCTCCCCACTTGCTGGAGAGCATGGGTGTTTGGGCAAGTTGGCTCCTCTGTCCTCCAGTGTGTGTCAGGATAGGCATGATGGGCACCAAGTTGATTGGTGGATTGTGAGTTCCAAGCAAGGTTGTTAAAAATGCGTTTTGACTCTTACGTTTTTACGATTTTGTATATGAATATTGAGTCAAACCGTAATAAAATCAAGATGTGGATAAAATCAGATAAAATCATGAGTTGAACCAACAAAATCGGTAAAATCTTACGTTTTTACCGTTTTTATACGAGTTTACTAAATGAGTTTAATAAAGCTTTTAAAAAAAGAAAATTAAAAATCCAAGCAAGCAACCCAAAAAAAAGTATGTTTTTCTTTTTGTTGCAATAAAGTCGATTGATGTGCTTAAAAAAAGCAAGTTATAAACCTGAAAACCATAACAAAAAGTTTTTTCAACATTAACTTCTTTTACTCCTACTCTTCCCTTGTACAACATGACAACTCAAGATTTTTTTCGTCAAGAGAAAAGTTCTTTTTTTTCCGATAATCTACTGCAAAAGTTTTTTCAACATTAATCTACTGCATCCCAGAACTTCTGATTTTTTTCGATTTTGTTTCTAATTCGATCCTACGCAGTTTTGGACAAGAATTTCGGGTATAATCCTCACCATTAAGCAGGTCCACACCCCTAGGCTTCCCGAAACACTATAAGTAGGACCCCTCACACACATTTCAAAGGGGACACAATTTTTCTTACATACACACCTATAAGCCTTGAGTGCATGGAGAAACTCTACCACTCCAAGCCTAGAAATACATTCTTAGGTAGAAACTCTGGAGCATTTTCGTGGGAGGCATCAGCAATTTTCTAGCAAGGAAGAATCAAGAGGAGGACTAACCACTGAGCTTAGAAGTGGCAACAAGGTGGGTGTAGAACTCAACCCATTGCAAGGAGCTAGAGGAGGGCTACAAGAGGTAACACTTAACTCTTTCTGGTTGATTCTTTCTAATCACATGATGATGCTTTTGATAATGTAAGTGGCCGACTTGTGCCATGTTTAGAACTACGTGGCTTTGGCCCCGGTCACTCAGGTACGTTGGTAGTTTCGGTTTTACAATGGGATGCAAGCCAAATCTTCTTCTTCTCCCCCATTCTTTTATTTTCGACACTTGCACACCTGCACAAGGCACATTTGTGTTCATCAATTGCACAAAGTCTCGACCTAACACGGATGGGTGCCTAACACCTTCCCATCAGTGACGAACCCCCGATCCCATGTCTTTGGTTCGCCATGACCGTGTAGCCTAAAGGAGTCATCTGAAGGTTTTTTTCCCAAATTTTGCCTTTGATAAAATTTGGGTGGCAACTCCATTGACATGGGATTGACCCAAAGAAGAAGGAGTAAGGAAATAGGTGAATAGGCCTAAGTGATTTTGGGTCGGGTATTCACAGTTGGCAACTCCGCTGGGGAAGTAGTGGGTTCTAGAGACCGTGTGCAATTGTTGAATCTTGTGTACCTTTTTGTTTGTCATCATAAGTGCCTTGCATTCATGATGATTGATGTGAAGCCTCTACCATAAGAGGGCAAGGGAATCCGAGTCCACCACAATGCCTTCTTTAAGCGATGGCGGCTTGAGTGAACCCATTTCTCGATGCTTAACAGTGATGGGGATTAATGAGCCTTGGACCTCACGCGATATTCATTATCACATGTGAGTAGGCCAACCTATTCCCTTTTTCCCAAAGTTGGCCTTTAATAAAATTTGGGCGGCGACTCCAATGACATGGGATTGACCGGAAGAAGAAGGTGTAAGGAAATAGGTGAATAGGCCCAAGTGATTTTGTGTGTATTTCGCAGTATGGTGAGTGTTTGAATTCCTAAAGGAAGCAACCTTTCGGTAGTGGAGTACCTGGTGAGGGAGAACCACTCTAAATCATCTGTGTTCACTCTCTTCTACTCTCTCTTTACTTGCTTTCTTGCTCTACATACTTGCTAAGTGCTCGACAAATTTGGTGTCGTAGAAACCAATTCTCTCTGTCAGAAAACGTTTAAAGCCTAATTCAACAACCCCCGCCCCACCCATAGGCACTTTCGGGCCAATAATTGGTAGCAGAGCTGCGTTCTCAGTTCAAAGGAGTAAAATCCAGAGACAAAGATCATGGCTTTTGAGGGTACAAGCGTGAATAAGGCACCATACTTTGATGGGGCAAACTTTGATTATTGGAAGTTTTGTATGAAGATCTTTCTTGAAGGAAAGGATATTGAAATGTGGCATATTGTCCAGAATCCTTACAACAGGCTGAACAGTCCTATGCATCTCTGGACTGATGATGAAATGAAGAGAGCTAAGCTTGAAAGTGTGTTTCAAAGAGTTAGATCTTGTGAAACTGCTCATGAAATATGGAGATTACTGTACATCACTCATGAAGGCACAAATCAAGTTAAAGAATCACGACTCAGTCGCTTGATGCAAGAGTATGAGCTCTTTCTATAAACACCCCAAATTTGATCTACGAATATTTTATAGATTTATGAATATATTGTCTATGGATGGATGAGATGATTTGATCCGTAGGTGAAATGTGTTTGTAAATTGATATAGTGTTAATATTTTATTAATTTTGAATTTTTGATATATTTGACATGGAATTATTGAGAAGATTTGATTCTAAGTTTAGTGTATTTAAAGGTTTGAAATTAATAAAATGTCGGTATTTAGTTGTTTTAGCCTTTTAATTATTTTTGGACTCGATTGAGATAATTTTGGGTATTGAAATGATTAAAAGCATGAACCAATTAAATATGGATCCTCCAGCAACATTGGCCCACCAAAAACACTGAGCTTAGTGGCCTTTTAGTCTGAATTTCGTCCAAAAATTCGGATTAAAATAGTTCTTTATTTGTTTTTGGTGTTTATGGTATGTAGAGTGGAGTGAGGTGGAGGAAAACTAAATTAGGAAGAAGGGTGTGGGTAGGCTACAAGTTAGGAGGTTCTCTGGAGCTGAAAACAGGCGAAAAACCAGTTAGGAAGGGCGTGGGAATCAAGCTGGGCCGGAGTAATGAGGATCGAAACCGAAAAGGAAAGAACAAGAAATGAAACAGATGCCGACAGACATGGTGACATGACCTCCAGCACCTGACGGGCTTGGTGGGATGACCGCCAGCACGTGGCAGACATCACAAGATGACCGCCATTGCTTGGCGGGCATCGCTCCCAGTTTTGGCAGTTTTTCGATCTTTTCCTTTTTGCTTGATCCAGGGTATCTACCATTGGATCTAGGGTTTCTATCCCGACCATTTGATCAATACCACGTCGAGACCCCAAGAGCACTGTAAATAGAACCCCCATTCACCCTCAAAATTCACCAATTCTCTCCCTTTTCTCTCTACACACACATGAGCTAGGTGTTTGGAAAAACTCTCTAATTCCAAGCTTAGGAACCCTTTCAAGGGTCGAAATTCTGGAGGAATTTCATGAAGAAGGAGTCATTAGCAGCAGGAGGTCAAGAAGAGAAGAGGAAGGAGGCGGGTTCAAGCAAATCGGTGGAGGAAAAGTGCTAAACCCGAGAGGAAAGTTCCAGTGGAGGCAGACTCAGTATTTTGGCGATATCTGGAGCTATAAATGTCAGTTTTCTGCGATCTTGATGTCCCCAGAAATCTAAGAACTAGGCCTACAACTCTGCTTTTTAGGCTAGAGACCAGTTTGAGCTCTTTCTACTCCGATTTCCCTGTTGAAATTCTGCCAAAATTCTATTATGGAAGTGGTAAGCACATAGGAGCAAGAGGGGGGCTTCAAGAGGTAAATCGTTCTGTTCTAATTGGTTGATTACAGCTGTGACGTGATGACGCTAATGATGTAATTGTTTATGTGATGCATGTATGAACTAAGTGAGCTCTGAACCCATTACCAGGGGGTACGTAGGCAGTTTCTAGTGGATTGAAACGCAAGCTCAATCTTTATTTATTTTCTGTTTTGTCTTTTAATTTCTGTTTCATTTTTTATTTATATTATTTATGCTTGGAATATATTGATCTTTACTTGCACATGATCTCGCCCCAACGTGGATTGGTGCCTAACACCTTCCCATCCGTGACAAACCCCCGGGTCCATGTCTCTGGTTCGCTATCGGTTACCTTATGGAGTCATTGGTTGCCTGAGAAAGGTTTTTCCTTGAATTTTGTCCTTCAATAAAATTCAAGTGGCGACTCCAAAGACGTGGATGACGGTTAAGAAGAAGGCGTTGAATACGCCCAACGTATTTGGTCGGGTACTCACAGTTGGCGACTCCATTGGGGACATAGAGGGTTTAAGAGCTCATGTGCAATCACTGACTAGTATATGCCTTTTATTTGTCATGTACGTGCCCTACATTCATCTATTATGATGTGAAGCCTTTACCATATGAGGGTGAGGGGATCCTGGTCCGGTACATACCGTCGTACGGGGTTATCGGCCATAGTGAACCCATTTCTCGCCGTAGCAATGATAGGGGTTAATAGGTCAGCGACCTCACGCGGCATCCTATGTCACATGTGAGTAGACCAAGCTATCCCTTAGCGACGGTTCTTTAGCCCCTAACCAGCTGCATACCCTGGGCATCTCATGCATGACAAATCAATAGGTGGTACGTGTATTTGTGTGATGAATGTTCATTCGTGTTGTATATATGTGTTGTGTTTGTTTTTTTTTTACTTGAGTCTATGCTTAGTAGTGTCACCAAGGAAAAACAAAAAACTAGAAAAACCAGAAAAAGAGATGTTTGGGCATTGAGTAATCGGGATCGCAATAATAACTCTGCATAGGGTACAAAATTGTGTGGTGCAAATTGAAGAATCTAGAAAAACACACTCCTCTCTATAGGTCTACATACAAGTACTGACGATGATTTTCGATGTTGGTTCTCTAGTAGTCGATCTACCTTGTTTCCGGAAATCCATATTCGCATGCATTGAACATCGCATCACATGTTTTTCCAAAAAACAATCGAGCTAAGGTGTGTCGTTTTCGAAGTCTCTATCCTTCTTGAAACTCGAGTTTTCTCAAAAAGAAAAGATTACTTTTGTGAATGTATTCTATCCTAATTCCCCACCAAGTGCTTTTGAGGTAAGACAAAGCTTAAGCCCAGGATTCCTAATGACCATGAACTTTATCACTGGAGATTCAAACCCCTAGGACACCATGGGAGAGTAATGCCTTGATTGGAAGGAGATGATAAAGAGACTGAAGATTAAGGGTGCATCCCGAAGACGACAATCCTGCGGGTATACGATAGGCAATAAGATCATGGAGACATTGGGAGTCGTGGATGTATTCTAACACAAAAGGTGGAAAGTAGGGGAAAGCAATGACGAGGCACCAAATTTTTGGGCCTTCTTCCAAGAAGGAAGATGTAAGCCCCAATTTCTATTTATGAACTGAGTTAATGAGCGAGCCGAGGAGCCAAATCCACAAGCCAAGTTGATGAGCAGAGGATGATGAGCTGAGCCGATGGGTTGAGACATTGCCACTGGGCCTTCTTCCCGAGAGGGAGATATAAGCCCCGAATTCTATTGTAAGCTGAGTATACAAGTTACGACAAATCCAAGTGGCCTTCTGATGGGAAAAAACGTAAGCCCCAATTCTAGGGAGAAGCAATAAAGGGAATCACAAGGAGAGGATGAGGTGAGACAAGGTACGGTGAGGAGACAATGGATGAGGAGAGTTGATGTTTGTACCTTCTCATGAGAGGCGACGCAAGTCTTGAGTTTTTTTTTTAGGAAGGAAAGGACCATAGGGTATGAGATGACGATGATGGAAGTGGTAGTGAAATGATGAGATGGTGATGACACGAGGCAGCAAAGACGATGCATTCCAAGACCAAACATGTTACTCACGCGCCGAATACGGGAGGCGATGACCATGAATTGGGAAGGCAGAGGATTTACCCTTTAGAGTCTGGAATTCGAGTTAGCCACAATTTGCTAGCAGTCAACAATGTCATTATTTTTCTTTGATTTTCACATGAGGAATAAAATCTTGATTTTCTTATCTCTGGTGTTTATGTGGCGAATTGATTGTGTATGACTTCCTAAGATTCCATTGGATTAATTTAGGAGAACAAAAAATGAACTACGAAGAATTGATTCTTTGGTAGTAACCCAAACACTTACCTACATTCCATCAACCTTAGCCGACTCCAAACACTTACCCTCGCCAACCTTCAAACATACACCCCTTCTAACCTTTTGACACCCTTCCGACACGACCTCCATGTTGACTCTATCACATTTACCTTAAACACTTGTCTAGAAGAGTTTCTTCCCAAAGATGAGTCCAACTTCCAGAAGAGTTTTATCTAAGTGCACTTATTCAAAAGGGTCACTCTCCTCGAATAATAAGGAAAAGAATAGGAAAAAGAGAAATCGAAGAGAAAAAAAAGGGGAAAAGAAAAAAAAAAACAAAGAAGAAGAAGAAACAAGGAAGTGACCCTCAGTGCCTGAATGCTAATTCATCACCCATCCCTTGAAACCAGGAAGAAAGGAAGAAGTCATAATGAAGAAGACAAGTGTTTTTCTGCTACCTTTTTCTTCCATCAAACATCGTCTTATTAAACACTTATCCCCTTAAGCCTTCGACAAAACACCACAAACTAAAAACTGCGCACACATAGGAAACCCAGTAACGGGCCCGGTCTATGAATTTTTGGTTCCCATGTTGATTCAATAGAAATATTGGAGTTGCTTCCAATCGGACATGCCACAGTGTTGATTGTATTTTACCTCCATCACAGTCATAAAGCCCTCACTTTCGGACTTGTATTTCGATCCTCGAGAGGTTGTAGATGACAATCGAGCTTGTCTCTCTCTAATAGATTCATCTGGTATTCTGATGCAAACCAAGACAAGACTAATACACGCCAAGGCAACCAAGGAAGAAGCAATAGAGACAAACATGGAGCTTGGATGTATTCCAACAAGCTCACTTTCCGAATCATATCCAAGATTCGTACTCACAAGAAGTTTAAGAAGAGATGGAAAATCAAGATTGGAGAGGAGCTGAAACTGAAGCCCAAGAATTTGCTGTCAATTAAGGAGTAATTGACTCGAGAGCACATTGGGCCCAGTCGACATCAATCCACCTTCAAGGAGGTGTCGACATATCCATTTTATTAATTATAGTTGTCAAATTAAAATCAACTAGTTTTATTTTAATTTTATTATTGTAAGGATTTAATTAGTGTCCAAGTTATGTGGGCTCAATTAAATCCTAGTCCATCTAGTAATAGGAGAGGAGGTGCCAAAACTTGGAGTTCAAGGAGGAGCTGACGTTACTGTTCACCGACGTACTGTTCACGGATGTTACTGTTCACCGACTTTACTGTTCACCGACGTTACTGTTCACGGAAGTTACTGTTCACCGACATTACTGTTCACCGATTTTGAGGAGGTGTGTTCTTCTATAAATAGAGACCTAGGGGTTCATTGTTAGACAGATTATTTGAGTAATAAAAAGTTCAGTTAAACTTGAATAATCTCGGCCCAAAGAGAGGAGTCTCTTTGTTTGTTTTATCCTTTGTGCTTTGTTTCTTTGTTGTCTAGCACCGAGAGTTTAGGAGGTGGAGGGGCTTTCGCGTCCATCTGTTGCCTAACACGGATTGTTAGGAGGTGAAGAGCATCGGCGCAAGAACAGTGCACGATTGGTTGTGATTTGAGATCGGGACAACTTTAGATACGAAGGTGCTTCTAGGACCGGCTAGGTGTGTTGTCGTATCAATTTTGGTAGCGGAGCTCAGGTTATCAAATCAATCAACTATCCTTTTATTTTTCTGTTGATTATTATTCTGCCGCAATTATTATTATTATTTTTTTAAAAAAAAAAGGAAAGAAAGAAAGAGAGAGAAATAAAGTATTTGATTACCGAGAATCGTTTGCAAGAGTAGTTGAGGTTATTAGCTCAAGACAATGTCGCAGTCACCAAATAGCCAGAACTCGGAGAGCAGCAAGCAAGACGGACAAGGAGAGTCTTTACAATGGAGAGCATTGCGGGATGAGGTTCTCCGTCTCAAGAACCAGTTGCTCGATAAATCTGATGAGCTTGCCGAGCATAGGCGCAAACAAGACAACGACATGGCGGAGCTGAAGCGCATGCTTGCAAGCTTGGTCGTCGAGAGGGAGCAGCAGCAACCACCACGACAACAGCAGCAGCAGCAGCCTCCTCCACGCCAACAACAGCCCTCACCACCATTAGCGGAGGAACCAGTGCGCCGAGCTGTGCCACAGCAGAGGGATAAGATACCAGAATGTCGGGAGCAAACTGAACCTCAGAGACGTTTGGAAGGCAAGTTTGATAGATGCAATACACTCAGACTTCAAAAGATGCCCGAGCTGCAAAAGGTGATCTTCTATACTAGATGTTCTGTGAAGGAAAAGAGTTGTAGCTTGAAAGTTGATGCGGGAAGATGTACGAACATGGTGAGTACATATGTTGTGGACACGCTAGGATTGGAGTGTATGATGCATCCTAGACCTTATCGGCTAAAAGGGAAGAATGACATGAGAGAGATCAAGGTAACGAAACAAGTCCTTGTTTCTTTTTCAATTGGGAGGTATTCTGACCAAGCGTTGTGTGATGTTGTGCCTATGGACGAGAACCATCTATTGCTTGGTAGACCCTGGCAATTTCATAGGAGAGTGGCTCCTGAGAGAGATAAGAGTAGGTACTCATTATACTTGGGGGATCAAAGGTTTTTCCTTCGGCCATTGTCTCCACAAGAAGTCATTGAAGATCAATTGCATATTAAAAGAAGAGTGGAAGCATGGAAAGCCGAGCAGGCCAAAGCTCAAGCAAAGTATGAGGAAGAGAGGAAGGCTGAGAGCCTTGCAAAAGGAGAGGAGAGTTCAAAGGAAAATAAGAGTGAGAGGAAGGAAGAAGAAGTAGAATTGGAGGAGAAAAAAAAGAAAGAGGAAGCCGAGTGTGAGGAAAGAAAAGAGATAAAAGAAGCTTCAAAAGAAATTGTGTTAAAAGGCTCAAATGAGAGAGATGAGAGGGTTGACTATGAGAAAAAGAAGAGTTTGTTTGTACTTTTGTACAAGGAAGCTTGGTTCAAATCTAACCTTTACCCTCGTCTATCTAGTTCTGTTGTTTCCGTTTTGCAGGATTTTCGGGATGTGTTTCCAGAAGAGTTACCAAAAGAATTGCCGCCTATTCGGGGCATAGAGCATCAAATTGATTTTGTTCCTGGAGCACAAATCCCAAATCGGCCAGCATATAGGGCTAACCCCGAGGAGACCAAAGAAATTAAGAAGCAAGTCGACGAGTTACTTACAAAAGGATTGGTACGGGAGAGTTTGAGTCCTTATGCTGTACCAGTGATTCTAGTATCCAAGAAGGATGGTACATGGAGTATGTGCGTTGATTGTCGCACCATCAACAAAATAACAGATGTTTCTTGTCTTAAAGGATTGCCGCCCCTAGGCGAAGATGGATCTATATATGGGGCGCCGATTACAATCAAAAGGGAGCATCAGGTTTTAAGTTCCTTTTCTATGCCTTTAATGTCTAAATTGGAGAACATGATGAGTATCGATTCGAGGACGAATCGCTTTGAGGAGAGAGGGAATGATGCAAACCAAGGCAAGACTAATGCACGCCAAGGCGACCAAGGAAGAAGCAATAGAGACAAACATGGAGCTTGGATGTATTCCAACAAGCTCACTGTGTATTCCAACAAGCTCACTTTCCGAATCATATCCAAGATTCGTACTCACAAGAAGTTCAAGAAGAGATGGAAAATCAAGATTGGAGAGGAGCTGAAACTGAAGCCCAAGAATTTGCTGTCAATTAAGGAGTAATTGACTCGAGAGCACATTGGGCCCAGTCGACATCAATCCACCTTCAAGGAGGTGTCGACATATCCATTTTATTAATTATAGTTGTCAAATTAAAATCAACTAGTTTTATTTTAATTTTATTATTGTAAGGATTTAATTAGTGTCCAAGTTATGTGGGCTCAATTAAATCCTAGTCCATCTAGTAATAGGAGAGGAGGTGCCAAAACTTGGAGTTCAAGGAGGAGCTGACGTTACTGTTCACCGACGTACTGTTCACGGATGTTACTGTTCACCGACTTTACTGTTCACCGACGTTACTGTTCACGGAAGTTACTGTTCACCGACATTACTGTTCACCGATTTTGAGGAGGTGTGTTCTTCTATAAATAGAGACCTAGGGGTTCATTGTTAGACAGATTATTTGAGTAATAAAAAGTTCAGTTAAACTTGAATAATCTCGGCCCAAAGAGAGGAGTCTCTTTGTTTGTTTTATCCTTTGTGCTTTGTTTCTTTGTTGTCTAGCACCGAGAGTTTAGGAGGTGGAGGGGCTTTCGCGTCCATCTGTTGCCTAACACGGATTGTTAGGAGGTGAAGAGCATCGGCGCAAGAACAGTGCACGATTGGTTGTGATTTGAGATCGGGACAACTTTAGATACGAAGGTGCTTCTAGGACCGGCTAGGTGTGTTGTCGTATCATATTCGATCAGCATACTTCCCTCAGTGATGGTCTTCCACATTATAGATTGTCCTGGGACTCCTCATCAATCCCTCATTGAAGCCGATCACCTGACTCTCCATCCTAGTATACCGGGCCGGAGTAGTCCCTATCTTCCACGAGCTTAGTGTTCCTGGTGTCTATGGATGCTATCCCCACATAGAAAAGAAAAGGAAAAAAGAAAGAAAAAAGGAAGGAAAAAAAAGAAAGTCCGCTAGGTTGAAAACCCGAAAGGCGGCCTAGGAAAAAGTTAGGGCAAGCCTGCTAGGTTGAAAACCCGAAAGGGCGACCTAGGCAAAAGTTAAGGCTAAAGAATGAGAGTGGGGATAGTAGCCAGAAAGGCATTAACACATTAGGTCACACTCCCCCTCTAAGTGAAGGCCATTCACTAAAGATAGATCGCTCAGTCGATCATGCACAGCCATCTGGGCCTATTGCCTCCATGTGTATTTAAAGGGATGTCCACTCATTTGTTTACCTTGCCTGATTAGATGATTCTCCATCTATCCACAAAAATTTCAACAAGAAATGTTCACCTCTAGGATCCTAGGTAGAATTAAAAGTGAATGAGCTCATGGTTGTTAAGGATCCTTCCTTTTGAAGCTTTTGTGTTTTTAATGGAATTACTCGCCTTTATTTTTGGATTGCTTGACTTTCACCTTAGCTCAGGTAGTTTTCAAAGTTCATACATCATGTGAGGGGAATTTCACACACCATGAAGAGAGCAATTGTATTAAAAAAAGAACAAAAACAACAAGCATCATGTAGAACTAGAATGCACTTGCATCATAAAGGGAAAAGTGAGTGAATGGGGAAAGAGGAAGAGAAGAAGAGAAAAGGGGAAAAGGAGAAGAGAATGATAGAAGAAAATTGAGAGAGAGATAAGATGAGAGAAAAGAGGGGAGGAAATGAGAGGGAAAAAAGAGAGAGAAATAGGAAATGCAGAAAAAGAAACTTGCAGAACAGAGGGAGAGGGGAGGGAAAAGAGCTGAAGAGGAAAGGGAGAGGGAGAACAAACATGTCATCACATTTGCACCTAGAAACTAGGGGCATCCCCCATGCATTGAGAGGAAAACATGTTTAGGCATGCCCATGCATCATAAAGACATAAACAAGGGTTCCTTTGATAAGATGGATTTAGTTGAAAATGGAAGAGACGACGTTAGAGACTCATCATCTTATGTGGACTGGTACATCTTGAGTCAAAGGGGCACGATACCCTGCTATGTAAGTGGTTTCCAGGGATATGCTACTCCACGCAATTTGTTCGGGGCAAGCTACCCCGTATGATTGGAATCGTAGTAAGGACTTTTGATTTCCCGGGCATGCAACCCCATGTATTGATTTTTCAGGACATGTTACCCCACGTGTCAGTAAGACTTAATTGGGGCTTGCTACCCCGTTCTGAATCAATGCATGGGGCTTGCTCCCCCGTTCCAAATTAATTCCCAGGGCATGCTACCCCGTTATGTGATGTATGTGGTTTCCCTGGGCATGCTACCCCGTCGTATGATGTATGTGGCTTCCCGGGGCATACTACCCCAATACATAATGTATGTGGTATCCCGGGATGATGTCCCGCTATTTACATGATCTATCGGGGCATGCTACCCCATGGGATTTACTTGGGGCATGCTACCCTGTGAGATTGGAATCGTAGTCCGGACATTTCATTTCCAGGGCATGCTACCCCGTTATGTAACGTATGTGGTTTCCCGGGATAATGTCCTGCTATGTGTGTGATCTATCGGGGCATGCTACCCCATGTGATTTATTTGGGGCATGTTACCCCATAGGATCGGAATCATAGTCAAAACATTTCATTCCTAGGGCATGCTACCCCACATATCGATTTCACCCCATGTGTCTGTGAGAATTACTTGGGGCATGCTACCCCATCTTGAATCAATCCACGGGGCATGCTACCCCGTTCCTGGGGCATGAAACCCCATTGCTGGAGATGACTTTCTCTGGGGCATGCTACCCCGAGGGGTATGTATTGCCCCGAGAATTGACTTACAGCTGATGAAAAGGCATGTGATGCCACAGGAGGGATGAGATGATTCCCGCAGTTGAACCTGGAGATGAGAGAAACCCCGAGTCCCTGTGGGAGGACGACAAATCCCGAACCAAACCTGAGTTCCCCACGGGAGGACGACAGTATCCCTAGTTAGCGAGGATGAGATGATTCCTTGTTAATTACCCGGTAGACGAGATGATTCTACCAAACCCAAATCAAACACCTGAGTTCCCAGGGAGGACGGCTAAAATCCCAAGTTGGTGAGGATGAGATGATTCCTTGTTAGCGACTCAGTAGATGAGATGATTCTACCAATCCCGAGTTCCCCGGAGGACAGCTAAGTCCCTAGTTAGTGAGGATGAGATAATTCCTTGTTAGCGACCCGGTAGATGAGAAGATTCTACCGAAACCCGGGATGAGATGATTCCCTACCCATGGCACATAAATGTCATCATCAGCATCAGCACATACTCCGTCAAATTTGGGTATCCTCTTGTCGTTGTTTTTTCTTCAGTTCCTAAAGACTCACAAACGAGGGGGATCAGTGAACACCCCAAATTTGATCTTTGAATATTTTATTAATTGTCTATAGATTGATGAGATGATTTGATCCGTAGGTGAAATGTATTTGTAAATTGATAGAGTGTTAATATTTTATTAATTTCGAATTTTTGATATATTCGACTTGGAATTATTGAGATGATTTGAATCTGAGTTTGGTGAATTTAAAGGTTTGAAATTAATAAAATCTGGGTATTTTGTTGTTTTAGGCCTTTTAATTATTTTTGGACCAGATTGAGATGATTTTGGGTATTTAAAGGATTGAAAGCATGAACCAATTAAATATGGATCCTTCAGCAATATTGGCCCATAAAAAACACTGAGCTTAGTGGCATTTTAGTCTGAATTTCGTCCAAAAATTCGGATTAAAATAGTTCCTTATTTGTTTTTGGTGTTTATGGTATGTAGAGTGGAGTGAGGAGGAGAAAAAGTAAATTAGGAAGAAGGGTGTGGGTAGGCTACAAGTTAGGAGGTTCTCTGGAGCTGAAAACAAGCGAAAAACCAGTTAGGAAGGGTGTGGGAATCAAACTGTGCCGGAGTAATGAGGATCGGAACCAAAAAGGAAAGAATAGGAAAGGAAACAGGTCCCGTGGACATGGCGACATGACGGCCAGCACCTAACGGGCTTGGTGGGGTGACCGCTAGCACGTGGCGGCCATCGCGAGATGACCATCATTGCTTGGCGGGCATCGCTCGCAATTTTGGCAGTTTTTCGATCTTTTCCTTTTTGCTTGATCCAAGGTATCTGCCATTGGATCTAGGTTTTCAATTCCGACCCTTAGATCAAGACCACGTCCAGACCCCTAGAGCACTATAAATAGAACTCCCATTCACCCTTCAAACTCACCAATTCTCTCCCTTTTCTCTCTATACACACATAAGCTAGGTGCTTGGAAAAACTCTCTAATTCCATGCATAAGAACCCTTTCAAGGGTCAAAATTCTGGAGGAATTTCATTTAGAAGGAGTCAGTAGCAGTAGGAGGTCAAGAAGAGAAGAGGAAGGAGGAAGTTCAAGCAAATCGGTGGAGGAAAAGTATTAAACCCGAGAGAAAGCTTCCAGTAGAGGCAGTCTCAGTATTATGGCGATATCTGGAGTTGTATGCAGTCTCAGGATATCTGGGATCTTGGTGTCCCTGGAAAGCGAAGAAGTAGCTCTACAACTCTACTGTTCAGGCCAGAGACCAGTTCGATCTCCTTCTACCTCGAATACCCTATTGTAGTTTTGCCCAGACTCTGTTGTGGAAGTGGTAAGCACATAAGAGCAAGAGGAGGGCTTCAAGAGGTAAATCGTTCTAATCTAATTGGTTGATTACTGCTGTGACGTGATGATGCTAATGATGTGATTACCAAGGGGCTTCTTAACCGTCATCCATGTCTTTGAACCCATTACCAGGGGGTACGTAGGCAGTTTCTAGTGGATTGAAACGCAAAATCAATTTTTATTTATTTTATGTTTTGTCTTTCAATTTCTGTTTTATTTTTGATTTATTTTGTTTGTGCATGGAATATATTGATTTTTACTTGCATATGATCTCGCCCGAATATGGATGGGTGCCTAACACCTTCCCATCGGTGACAAACCCCTGGGTCCATGTCTTTGGTTCGCTATCGGTTGCCTTATGGAGTCATTGGTTGCTTAAGAAAGGTTTTTTTCTTGAATTTTGTCGTTCAATAAAATTCAAGTGGCGACTTCAAAGACATGGATGACTGTTAAGAAGAAGGTGTTGAGTACGCCCAACTTATTTGGGTCGGGTACTCACACTTTCAAGTGGTTTCTGAAGAAACCACACAAGCAATGGATACTCGCTTTACTATACTTTGCAACAACCTTGCATCACTTGGAAAGGTGATGAAACATAGAGAAAAGGTTACAAAGATTCTGAGGTCATTTCTAAAAGAGTGGGAACCTAAAGTGAAACGTCCCGTGTCCCATTTTATTAATATAAGTTATAAATTAATTATAGATTGACCAAATTGCCCTTATCATTCCCGGGACACCCGTATCCCAAATTATCCATTAAAGAATATATAGCATGTGAAGTGACCAAAATGCCCTTCAACCCGGGATACAATATCAACAACATAATCAATGAACAATTATACAAAAAATTACACAACAACGAGTACGCAGCGGAAGACTACACATAAGATAACATGTATGCAGTGAACTCTATGGATCCGACCCGAGGAGAAAAACACCGCCACCTGCTGATATGCATCATTGCTCAATGAGCAGTTAACCTGAAAAAGACTGTGAGGGGGTGAGACCAACCACTGTCTCACCGCAGACAAATAAACCAATAATATACAAAACAAATCAACTACAAGTACACCGGCAATGGCAACAGCAAACACAGAGCACAACAATTCACAATACATAACACCAGTCATCACCAGACTTCAACCATCACTATCATTACTTATATTATTATCTTTGTTATTAAGGTTA